>CM076396.1:0-45462 GCA_038363315.1 Mugilogobius chulae
CTTAGAGTTTGTGTTTGATGTGGATCTTCAGTGTTTTGACTGTAGTTTTACCAATCACATGAGCAGTGTGTGGTGCATTTAGACCGGACAGCGTATTTGTGTTTTTGCGTTCATTTTCAATGTTAAGTCAATGTAAACGGTCTGAGTGTTCAAGCGTATTGTGTCTGTTGACACTTCATGCCTCTGAAGACGAGGCGTCTTGCGTCTTAAAAGCTGAAACCTACGGCAGCTGCAACGTCAGACGAAGATGCGGCGACCGTAGGAGTTAGGAAAATCATCTTCAGATGTGTTGCAAGTCCGTGTCAGCCAATCAGACACTACTAATCGTAGGCAGCTGGAATAGAGCACCTGTAGTTGGTGTCCTGGTGAGTGATCCAGGCACCAATGTAGGGATTTGTGTATCAGTAGATCCAAGCCACTCTCTCAACCCGATCCGAAAAGGATTAAATTGTACTCATTCCAATTACAGGGCCTCGAAAGAGTCCTGTATTGTTATTTTTGTCACTACCTCCCCGAGTCCCAAACCAAAGCCCCTTAGCTAACGCATAAAGCCGGTAACGCAGAGTCGTCAACGGCAAAAAGCTCTTTATTTGCTTCATCGCCTACACCCGCGTCAGAGCATTTAGGAAGCTTTTTGACGCATAAACAGCATAAATAACTGGCAAAAATTTTACGTGCGTTTAAGCGATTTTATGCAAATAGGCTGACCAGTGTGAACGCAGCATCAGATTTCTTTATAGTTCTCTTTACTGACTACACTTTTTTTCTTTCATCAAGGGCTGTTTAATGAAATCTTGTAACACAGAAGGTTAAAATGTCTAGTCACGTACACATACTAGCAGCCATCATTGACTCTATATCTTCTCCACCATGAAATATCTAAACTGTAATAAACAAACTAGAACATGACCTCTTCTGTCTTTTGCTTCCAGTAAATGAAACATGAAAATACTCAGCCGTGGCCAAACTGTTTGTGCCTGAAACTGTCACTTCTTCCTCATAACTCGTCTTCTCTGTGCTCCACAGGTGACATCATCGGCTGCTCTCCGGTCCGCACGTGTTAGCCCGGCCGTCCCAGTGCCGGCGGCCCATGCACCCTCACGACACCATGGGTAGTTCCCCCGAGGTGCTGTCCTGGACGTCCTGCCCCAGCCTGCTCGTGGGCAAGCTGAAGGAGGAGCTCAAACTGTCCGTGGTGGGAGACGCCATGAAGAAATCCTCAACAACTCGTCCTCGCCTCCGCCCGCCCCGCCCCCTCAGATCATCACGGACCTGGCCCCGCCCACCCACCTGCCCGTGCCGTCCCCGCAGACCCCCGACGAGGACGCGCTGGGGGGAGTGAGCCCCGCAGAACGTGGCCTGAGCGTGGACTCCACCCGGAGCGAAGGCGGACACTTCGACAACAGCGTCCTGCAGCTCCGGGAGAACGAGGAGGGCGGAGGGGGCGGCGGGGTGAGCGGGTCGGAGGAGCGGGCGGGGAGGGGGAGCAGCAGGGGGACGGGGAGCGGCAGGGCGAGGAGGGACAGGAGGACGAGGAGGAGAGGAGACAGCACCAGCAGCACCCACACCCTGACGACATCAAGCTGCACTTCCAGAGGGCCGGCCCAGGACAAGGGGGCTTCCTGGAGGGGCTGTTCGGATGTCTGCGGCCCGTGTGGAACATCATCGGCAAAACGTACTCCACCGAGTACAAGCTGCAGCAGCAAGGTGAGCAGGGAAGTGTGCTTGTAGGGCTGCTTGATTAAGATGAAATTGTAGAATTGATAGAAATTGTAGAATACAAAGTAATTGTATTTTACAATTGAAAAGAAGCCACTTAGGTATAGGACGAGATTTTGTTCCACTACCTCGCAAGATTTTTCCTTCCTTTTACAGTACATAGGCTAATATAAATGATTATGTTTTGCATCTTTGAGCAGCTGTTGTAAATAAGTCTCCTCCACACACAGACTTTTAGCAGACTTATTCTGACCGAAAATAGTCTAAACTCTGTCCCAGTTTTTATTTCGTAATGATAGGACCAATATTCTCAGAGATAATTAGTTCTAAACATTGTAAAAGTTAGCGCAAAAAATATACAATACGTTTTTCACTTTTAAACGTAGTTTAAAATAGATCCACACAGACATATTTTTAAGTAACAGTGTATAACGTTACATACATACAGTGTTCGTGCACTACTAGCTCACTCCTGTCTCCTGTATGTGTGGCTCTGGTTTAGTGCAGCCTGTCTCACACACAGACACACAGAGACATACAGTAATTACATCCTGACACCACACACCAGGTCAGAGCGGAGCTGACAGGCTGCGTGTATGGGACGTGTCAGACCTGTGTATGTTGTGTAATCTGGCAGAGAATTCTCTTAGTCCTGATCTGGTTCAGTTTTGACCATATGTAATGTTTGTATAGAATGTGTTTAATTAACCCTTCTTATTCCGGCGTCCCTTCAAAGGGCCGTCACACTTTGTTATTTTAAATTCCTTTTTTTCACTATCTTGTTTCCTATTTAGAGTCAAATCAGCCTGGGACGAATCAGACTCTGTCTACTCTTTCTACTGTTAAACTTACAAATAAAAAATGTCCTCAAAATTAAAACAATTTAATATGACTTTTGTATGGGCTCTGCCTAAATGTTTTAGAGTAATACTGTATTAGGTCTTAAAACTCATTTTTACCTCAATGACCTTCAGCTTTTGCAGAGGAATGATCAAAACCCCCAAATCTAGAGTCATTCAGGTGTCAGCTTTACCAATTCTTACATTTACCAAAAAATAAATAAATAAATTGAGAAACTGGATCGTGTTTTTCTTTTGTTTGGAGAAAGTTGTCACTTCTGATCAGAACCTGTGAGTCTCAAAAACTAGAGAGATACAGCTTCACAAAGACTCCAGACATTTGCTGGTGCTCCAAAGGATCAGAAACAGTTTTAGTTTGAATTTTAGATGATTTGCGTCAGGCGTTGAGAGAAAATAGGCCTGAATAAAAGCAGATTCTTACTGTAATACAACCTCATCCTTCACACTCTGGTGTCCTGTGCCTGTGCAGACATGTGGGAGGTCCCGTTCGAGGAGATCTCGGAGCTGCAGTGGCTGGGCAGCGGGGCACAGGGGGCAGTGTTCCTGGGGAAGTTCCGCTCTGAGGAAGTGGCCATCAAGAAAGTGAGAGAGCAGAAGGAGACGGACATCAAACACCTGAGGAAGCTCAAGCACCCCAACATCATCAGCTTCAAGTAGGTTTACACACACACATGTTACATACAGGGACACGGTCTGCTGCTTTTTATGTTAATACTTAAAAAATATCTGATAATATTTGCATAGCTATAGTTAAACGTTTAAACTTTTATGCTGCAGAGTCACTGTTAGAATGACATGTTTGACTGTACGATCATAGTTACACAGTTTGTGTGTGTGTTGTTCAGGGGAGTGTGCACGCAGGCGCCGTGCTACTGCATCATCATGGAGTACTGCGCTCAGGGCCAGCTGTACGAGGTGCTGCGCGCCGGAAGGAAGGTCTCGCCGCGCCTGCTGGTGGACTGGGCCTCGGGCATCGCCAGCGGAATGAACTACCTGCACCTGCACAAGATCATCCACCGCGACCTCAAGTCCCCCAAGTGAGTCCTGTTTACGTCCTAACACAGCCTCAAACAGTGCTTACTAGTGATGGGAAGATTACTCGATTTGCACCGATACATCAATGTAAACATGCGAGTGCGTCGGTAGAAAGGAGCTATATCGATGCAGATCATGTGACAAAACCGTTGTTTATGTCCAAATCTAGGCGGTGTCTTCCCAGCGCGCTGATCCTCGGTCCTGCCCGTGTTTGTTTCAGCCGATGTGTGTTTTCCCTGCGCGCTGTTCTCGTCCTCGCAGTGTTTTCTCCGCGCGCTGCCGTCCCTCTTCGCCTTCGCTGCACTCAGTCTGAGTTTGGGCCGTAGCTGCGTCTCAGTTCCATGTTCACTCTCCCGGCTGCATTGACTAACTATACAGGCTTTTTCATAAGCTGTATTCCGCAGGTTATGAAGCAGACTGAAATAAAGCACTCCAGAACAGACTTATTATTTAGCTTTTCCCACATATTTATCATAACATGTTGGCCCCGCCTCCACAGCAGATCTGTCCAATGAGAACGCTGGGTCTCACACATGTAGGCTACATCTGATTATACTTTATTAGTCCGATTGCACACAGCACTGTGAAAAACATGATACAATCCGAACCAAAAATAATAATATATTATTATTTCAAGTGACTGAAAGAGACTTTTACATGGATCGAATGTATCTGGGGTAATAAAGGCCCATGAATGATTAAACAGACTTAATATTTTTAAGTATTTGAACTAAAAACAATGTTGACTGAACGGAGATGCGTCGTGATCAGGGGGCATATCGAACCGAATCGATCGTTAGCTGTAAGACATGTAGCTTTAAATCGTACCGTCGCTAGTGTATCGGGAGGCACATCGTATCGACAAAGATCCAAGATTCTCATCACTAGTGCTTATACTAATTTTAATCTATCATCATGACGGACAAAAAATCTGTCATGAGGGATTTTTATCTGTCATAATTTGTTCAGTAGGTTTATTGCTGACTATGTTTTGTAGTTGTTTTCTGACACGGAGCGTGCACAGAAGCGCACAGGTCATGAGACATAAGATCAACAACAACAAATGACTGAACTCTGCATAAATAGTTTCTTAAGATATCATTAAAGCATCTGCAAAAATCATTGTGTCCATTTGACATTCAACAATCTCACTGTGACTAATGTGAAAGGCTCTGCATCAAGTACCTGAAGCAAAAAGTTCCACTTCTGTCCATTGTCTGCAAATCCACTCTGTATTTTGCCCAAACTCTAGGCCTACATGGTATTTTATCTGCATAAAAACTAGTTTTTCATTCCTCTGAAGCGAGTGCAGATCTGACAATCGCCAAACCAGGAAACTGCAGCTGTAAAGTGCGAAGTTAATGAATCTGAATAAACATCAGTGTTTGTCTGTCAAGCGATCCTGGTCAAAAGTACAAATCCTCTTGAAATCAGACTGACACAACAATGTCCTGTTATTTTTGTCAAATGAAGCCTTATCCATGCGCTCTGTAGCTAGTGTGGTCCGTGAAACTGCAGCCTCCTGTTACAGATTTATAGGTTATGTACAGTACTTGCGCAGGCGTCAGTCTAGCAGCCTCCCTGATGGAACAGCAGCGCGCATGAATAGGATTGAAAGCACCATTTGTTTAACGTTGCATTCTAATTTTGAGAAAGCAGTCCGATCGGGATGTAGGTCAATAATTTGTAACTTTATAAACGAGTCATTCTCCCATAGGAAGCCTTGGAAATTTTTCGTCAAGCAAATACATCGGTAAGCGACGGAAATTGTCAGTTAATGTAACTCTGCCTCAAATCCCCCAAGTGAGTCCTGTTTACGTTCTCACACAAAATCTCAAGTCCCCCTAAAATATAATTCAACACTAACCTAACAGAAAGTTTGATTCACCACTATTCTTTGTTTTTGTGTGTTCTTGCAGTGTGCTGGTGACTCAGAGCGACACCATTAAGATTTCGGACTTCGGCACATCCAAAGAACTCAGTGACAAAAGCACCAAGATGTCCTTCGCCGGGACAGTGGCCTGGATGGCTCCTGAGGTGATCCGCAACGAGCCGGTGTCCGAGAAGGTGGACATCTGGTGAGACACTAAGCAGTCCTGATGAAAACGTGTCATGTTGCTAATGTAGGATTACTTGAGGTCCTCTTTTTCCCAGACATGCTCTTTCTGGTCCTAAAACCTCCTTCTGTCCCACTGTTCCTGGCCTTGCTAAGCGCTGTGTGCACATGTGTAAGTGTCTCCCTCTGGTGCGTGTTCACAGGTCCTTCGGCGTGGTGCTGTGGGAGCTGCTGACAGGAGAGATCCCGTACAAAGACGTGGATTCCTCTGCCATCATCTGGGGCGTGGGCAGTAACAGTCTGCACCTGCCTGTGCCCTCCACCTGCCCCGACGGCTTCAAGATCCTCATGAAGCAGACCTGGTGAGTGCTCCTCCTCGCCCGTGTCAAAGTGAGCCTGAAACAGACCCTGGTGAGAGCAAATACAAAGCCACAGAGAATACACATGGCTGAAAGGCAACAGTTCTCTGACACAGAGAGTATTCCCTTCCAGCTGACTTGTGCAGTGTTTCAGGGATTAGAAGAGCTCTCATCAAACACTAAAACCGTCAAACTACCAATTGTGCCTACAAACTCCCACTGATAACTAAAGGACTGAAGTTCACTACTTAAGTAAAAGTACAGTTCCTTGTCTAATAAAATGACTCTGGTAAAAGCAACAGTTCTGCTAAAGCTCATTTACTCAAGTAAATGTACAAGTAAAACAATACAAATGTACTTAAAGTCACTTTTTTTGTTGTTAATAAGTAATCTTTGTTTTTTTTACTAAAAAGTCTATGATAAACGTAGCACTTTGTGAAAAAAATGAGATCACTGAGTACTGTTTGATCTGAATAATAAAGAATTGTAGTTCTCATCAGGAGCTGAATGCTGCTCTCTGATTGGATGAGCTGGGGTGGTCTTCTCCACTCTCACTTTGCTGTTTGTAAAAAGAGTTTTTTAAGCCATAATTGCAACCAACATGAATACATGTCGATATTAACTTTGTGTCGAAGGATTTATGAGAGGAATTTATTTGATTTAAACCTAAATTGTGTTGGAAAATCAGTTACTCACCTTTAAGTAACAAAGTAAAATTAAAGTTAAAAAGTTGGCGTTGCTTTATTGTACTGTAAAATGGGCTTTACACTCTGACACTTGTAATAAAAAGTTATTTAATCTTGTGGCAAATGATGAGTTGTTAAACTTTTTTGTGAATTTTTAAATGTTAAACTGGAAAAAAGTCCCGTATAAGGCATAACTGCAGGTCTGCACGGCCTTTAAAAGAGAAAAGGCTGTGGTCTGTGGACCTCACTGGTTTTCAAATTGTAAGGAGTACAAAGTACAGATATTTAGAGAAAAATGTAAGAAGTAAAAGTAAAAAGTCACCAGATTTTTATGCTCAAGTAAAGTACAGATACTCCAAAAACTACTTAAGTACAGAACTTAAGTAAAAATACGTAGTTACTTACCATCTCTGCTAACTGCACTGATGTTCCTAGTTCTTTTTTAATGGGAACGCACCACAAAAGTGGGCAGGAGCTAATAAGGTTACAGGAACATCAAAAGGTTCCTACAGTGCAGAAAGGTCCCATGTTAGGTCCTCATAAACAGCCAGATGAGTGCTCCACGTTTAGATCTTCACAAACAGACTTGAGCCAGATCAACGGCTGTAGATGTGTCCAGAGACATGAGTTTACTTTAACAGTGTGTGTCTGTGTTGTTGTTTTTAGGCAGGGGAAGCCGAGGAACAGGCCGTCCTTCAGACAGATCCTCCTGCACTTGGACATCGCCTCAGCAGACGTTCTGGGGACGCCTCAGGAGACGTACTTCAAGTCTCAGGTGTGGAACTGAACACTGTAGGTCCTGCTGTTCTGCTGGTTTCTCACTTTAAGTTCAACAGGATGGCTTCTGTTTCATTCCTTGTAACTACCAGAGTACAAAGAACTGATTATTTATGCATTTGCTTAAAAGAGTTAAAAAGGGATGGAACAATTCAATTTGATTTTGTTAGTATAATTATATTAAAAACATTCTACCTTAAATACACACAAAAAACAGTGAAATTACATGTAAAACAAAGCCCTTTTTTATGAACATTTGAACAGTAACAGCCATAATAAGTGTCCATATTTAGAGGTTCACTCATCAGTTGTTAAGGCTACATAATAAAGCACATTAGTCAGGTCTGGCACAAGTTCACACTTTGTTTCTTCAAACATCGTGGCTATTATTGTATTATTGTGTGTATTATACAAATACAGAGTGTGTGTAAGGTCAGTGGCTGCAGGAGCAAAACAGATCAATTCTGGCCTTTTGATTCGATCGCTGCAAACTTCTATTTTCAAAGCTTCCAAACGATTTTCCATCTGTAGTTTGAGTGCCGTGTGTAAAGCAGATTTAGCATGGAATACTATGACATAGACCCAATGCATTAAAGAATAAAGCAGCTAAAAGTCTGCTGAAGACAGCGAAATGACGGGCCAAGTAACACTTTCTAATCTCACCAAAATGACAACACAGAGGCACACAACCCCAAACCACAACTGAATCTGAATCAGACCTGGCAGACGTCTACAAACTGTAACTAAGACGCCCTTGTGGAGTTGTGACTGTACATGTGTAAATCTGTTTGTATGTGTGTGTGTGTGTGCTGCAGGGAGCCTGGAGGGACGAGGTGAAGAAGCACTTTGAGAAGATCAAAAGTGAGGGCACATGTATCCACAGACTGGACGAGGAGCTGATCCGACGCCGCAGAGACGAGCTCAGGTCAGGACATTATTACATTATCCCACTCAAGTCTGGTTTATAGCAGGTGTTCTCAGATTACATTTGTGTAAACTGATAGACAGTAGGTCTTAGAGTAAAAGGTTTTATACAGAGGTGGGACCAAGGCACTGTTTTACAAGCCTCAAGTAAGTCTCAAGTCTTTCACCTTAAGTCAAAAGAGACAAGTCCAAGTCACAGAGAGACAAGTCCAATCAAGAGAGACAAGTCCAAGTCAAGTCCCAAGTTAGAGCCCCACAAGTCCAAGTCCTCTGCTTTTAGTTTTTTTTTATCTAACTACCAACTACATCTTTTTTTGCCACAATTTCATTGATTTTTACAAATGATGCCATTTAAACACATTTCTTGTCACCATAAAGAAATGAGAAAGGACGTTTCAATTTGTAAATGTAAAATAAACAATTATTTTTTGAGGAGACGCATCAAGACGTCTAAAGTCACTGACATTGAAGTCTTAGCTGAGTCCCAAGTGTCAAGTCATCAAAATAGTGACTAGAGTCTGGTTCAAGTCCAAGTCATGACTTGTAAGTCCGTACTTTTAAGCTACAATCATGCAAGTTGTTAGCTCACATAGGAAGAGTAAGAAAGACAACTCTCAAGATCTGTCCTTTCAGAAGAACATCTTCCTGTAAGAACTCATTATGTGACAGTACAAATGTGTTAAGACCATGTCATGAATACTAATGTGCATCATGAGTAGGGCTGGGCATTATAATTGTGAGCTCATTCCTCTGACAATCTGCTTTTTTGATGAAACTGTGATATCAGTATTTCCCATTTCTCTATTTAATCCATCTGTTCAAATACAATATTTGGTAACACTTTATATTAACTGCACACTGTTAAGCATTAATAAAGCATCAGTTAATGATTAAAAAAGCATTTATAAAAAATGAGTAAACATTAATAAATGCTTTATAAAGCCTTATAAATCATTTATAAAGACTGCATTAGTAAATGCTTAAAAACGCTGTGCCTTTAATAAATAGTTTATTAATATGTAATAACTAATATCTATTAAGCCTTAACAAACATTTGTAGACACTTAATTACTTTGAAATTTAACTGTTTTTTACCAAACACCAACACACTATCTAAATTTTTGTTAGCAGTTAATAGATGCTTTATAAAACCTTTGTTGAGTAAAACTGGTATTTATAAAGCATCTATTAATTGTTAATAAAGTAACTAGAGTGAGCTTATCTAAAGTGTAGTCTTATTTTGCCTTATAACACATTTATTAAAGTATTGCAAACACCAGTGCACAATTTAGATTTTATTATTCAAACATCACAGTATGAACGTTTACACACCGAAATACATCAAAATAACCACATTTCACATTACTTTCCCATAAAATAAATACAGAATAACATGAACATCTTTTAATGGTAAAGTTGTGTCAAAAGTCTTTATGAATGTCGAGGCTGTGATTGACGCAGTTCAGGATTAGCATGTTGTATTTTCTCAGACAAAGTCAATCTTCAATAAATCTAAAATGTTTTTTTTTTGGTTTGTTTATGTTGTAACAATAAGTTTTCATTCACAAAACATCAAAATATTCTCCAGATAGTGTGAAGCTAAAGGAAATATTATTTAAATCCAATTTTTATAATAATAACAAAAGTAAGGGGACCTACTCACTAGTCTGAAAATGTGAAATGACAATACATTTTAATAGTATTTTAAAAACAATGTTATGAAGACAAACTCATCACAACATTTTAGAATGTGAACGGTACGTATTACAACATAAAAATGGTATAAACAGTTTAAAAAGATAACCTGGCACTTAGGTATAAAATATGAATGTACACAAAATGACTGCTTAACATGACTGAAAAAGGTTTGGTTTGTTTGTTCACAACAGAGAGAATGATTACTTAAAGAATGATTGATTAAGACATTTACTAGTCTAAATGTCTTAATCAACCAAATCAATGCCATACATTTTTGTAATAACTGCCATTTCATTTGCTCCAAGTCTCTAGAGAGTCTTTATTGACGTCCAGGTGCTCTGCAGGTGCTCGATATGGGAACCACAAAACAACTGTTGTGGTTTACCCATGATGATGACCTGTGATGTTTCACCCTCGACCTGCCAAGAGCCCAGTTTCTTCTCTTCCATTCGCCGGCCATCCTTCCTCTTCAATAGTGAGGCTGAAAACATAAACAAAAGCAAAGAAGTTACAATCACAATGAATTAGAGCTGCAACAGATTGTTGTTTTTATTATACTTTTTTATTGTTTAGAATAATCAGTTGGTTTAGATTTCAACAGGACCATGTCTGGACTTTTTTTTTTACTAAGATGGGGTTGTCAAAAGAATCAAAATACAAACATAAAAATATACTACTGAAACTAGTAACAAAATACTAATTTTAAACTATTTTTAGTAAAATAACTCAATCAACAGTTGTGTCCATGTGGTCTAGTACACAAAATAATGTTTTGCCTAAAATGTTAGGTTGCACAAGTCATTGTCATAATGAATATAAAATGTCTATTCAGAAACAAGTAATTTTGCATAATTTATTGACATTATTATGATTTGTGGTCCTAAGTTTCATTATTGCATTGAGATTTTCTCTAGCCGAAATGCAACACCATAGTTGTGCCAATAACATGTTTTTGTTTTGTTTTCTGACCATCTTTATGTACTGTCACTTAAATCATTTACTGTGCCTTAAAAATACATGAATGCTGTTTCTGATATCTGAACACAATGCCCACATTAGCTACACAAACACTTACCAAGCATGTCACATCCAGAGGTCCGTTTCTATGACTCATGGAGCGCGGCTAACACACGCTAGCTAGCCCGCTAGCAGCGCTAATGCTAGCGGGCTGAGCATGGCTCTGACTGCCTCAAGATCGTATTTTATCAAGAAACGGAGAAGATCATGGCTGAATTTCGTTGTCTCTGTTTCCACTGCTTCCATGTCCGAATGTGAAAACAAAAAAACAGGTTTTGTGGGTCTCTGTTCAGTTTTTTTCTTTGCTTAGCGCAGTCTGAGCGCGCTTTCCTTCGAACCCACCCAGTTGCTCACAAACAGCTCCAGCAGCCAATCGGGAGTCACCTTACAGCGGCTCTGACCAGAATTAAGCCTCCTGATTGGTTCCTTAGAGAGCAAGCAAAAGTGCTCTAACCAAGTCACAGAACAACAAGATTCCTACAAAAACCTGCTTGTTTGTCTTCATACTTGAACACGATACAATTGGAGCCGATAAAAGGGAGACTCAGCCTGGTGTTCTCAGTTTCTGCATCAAATTAATCTTGGGGCAGTCAGAGCCATGCTCAGCCCGCTAGCATTAGCGCTGCTAGCGGGCTAGCTAGCGTGTGTTAGCCGCGCTCCATGAGTCATAGAAACGGACCTCTGGATGGGACATGCTTGGTAAGTGTTTGTGTAGCTAATGTGGGCATTGTGTTAAGATATCAGAAACAGCATTCATGTATTTTAAGGCACAGTAAATGATTAAGTGACAGTACATAAAGATGGTCAGAAAACAAAACAAAAAACATGTTATTGGCACAACTATGGTGTTGCATTTCGGCTAGAGAAAATCTCAATGCAATAATGAAAAACTTAGGACCACAAATCATAAATAAATGTCGATAAATTATGCAAAATTACTTGTTTCTGAATAGACATTTATATTCATTATGACAATGACTTGTGCACCTAACATTTTAGGCAAAACATTATTTTGTGTACTAGACCACATGGACACAACTGTTGATTGAGTTATTTTACTAAAAATAGTTTAAAATTAGTATTTGTTACTAGTTTCAGTAGTAATTTTATGTTGTATTTTGATTCTTTTGACAACCCCATCTTAGTAAAAAAAATCCCAGACATGGTCCTGTTGAAATCTAAACCAACTGATTATTCTAAACAATAAAAAAGTATAATAAAAACAAAATCTGTTGCAGCTCTAATTCATTGTGATTGTAACTTCTTTGCTTTTGTTTATGTTTTCAGCCTCACTATTGAAGAGGAAGGATGGCCGGCGAATGGAAGAGAAGAAACTGGGCTCTTGGCAGGTCGAGGGTGAAACATCACAGGTCATCATCATGGGTAAACCACAACAGTTGTTTGTGGTCCCATATCGAGCACCTGCAGAGCACCTGGACGTCAATAAAGACTCTCTAGAGACTTGGAGCAAATGAAATGGCAGTTATTACAAAAATGTATGGCATTTTGGTTGATTAAGACATTTAGACTAGTAAATGTCTTAATCAATCATTCTTTAAGTAATCATTCTCTCTGTTGTGAAAAAACAAACAAACCTTTTTCAGTCATGTTAAGCAGTCATTTTGTGTACATTCATATTTTATACCGTAAGTGCCAGGTTATCTTTTTAAACTGTTTATACCATTTTTATGTTGTAATACGTACCGTTCACATTCTAAAATGTTGTGATGAGTTTGTCTTCATAACATTGTTTTTAAAATACTATTAAAATGTATTGTCATTTCACATTTTCAGACTAGTGAGTAGGTCCATTACTTTTGGTATTATTATAAAAAATTGATTTAAATAATATTTCCTTTAGCTTCACACTATCTGGAGAATATTTTATTTTTGTGAATGAAAACTTATTGTTACAACATAAAACAAAACCAAAAAAAAAAAAACATTTTAGATTTATTGAAGATTGACTTTGTCTGAGAAAATACAACATGCTAATCCTGAACTGCGTCAATCACAGCCTCGACATTCATAAAGACTTTTAACACAACTTTACCATTAAAAGATGTTCATGTTATTCTGTATTTATTTTATGAAAGTAATGTGAAAATGTGGTTATTTTGATGTATTTCGGTGTGTAAACGTTCATACTGTGATGTTTGAATAATAAAATCTAAATTGTGCACTGGTGTTTGCAATACTTTAATAAATGTTTATAAGGCAAAATAAGACTACACTTTAGATAAGCTCACTCTAGTTACTTTATTAACAATTAATAGATGCTTTATAAATACCAGTTTTACTCAACAAAGGTTTTATAAAGCATCTATTAACTGCTAACAAAAATTTAGATAGTGTGTTGGTGTTTGGTAATAAACAGTTAAATTTTAAAGTAATTAAGTGTCTACAAATGTTTGTTAAGGCTTAATAGATATTAGTTATTACATATTAATAAACTGTTTATTAAAGGCACAGCGTTTTTAAGCATTTACTAATGCAGTCTTTATAAATGATTTATAAGGCTTTATAAAGCATTTATTAATGTTTACTCATTTTTTATAAATGCTTTTTTAATCATTAACTGATGCTTTATTAATGCTTAATAGTGTGCAGTTAATATAAAGTGTTACCAATATTTTACTCCAGCCTACTTTTCTCAGCCTCAGAGTTTGTCTGCTTCTTTATAGCAACATTAGGGCTGGGCCATTAATCGGAAAATCAAGAGATTGAGATTGAATCAAATCGTCTATTATTTGGTGCTTGGTTTGAATCGAAAGATCAAATAACAATCTTTATTCAGTAAAAATGTGTCGTTTGGAGCTAAAGTCAAACTTTGAGGCAGTATATTGATATATAGATTCAAAAAATCTAATAAATGGGACTTATTAAAAGTGTTGCTTTATGTTGATGAATGGCATTTGTCATTTAGTTTTGAAAAAAAGTTAAACAAAATTGAATCGAAAATCGAGATCAGTCAAAATGAGAAAAAAAAACTGTGAATATATATTTTCCCAGATCAGCCAGCCCAACATTGAAGTGTCTTATGGATTTTGAAGGTTGTGGGTTTTTTTTGGACTGCACTTTCAAGGGTTGAAGGGTTTGATTTCGACCTTGACGGTGAAGAAGGAACTTTCTACAAAAGCAGATGATTGTATTTAACATTTTAAAAGAATCGTGATAAAATCGAAATCGTGATCTGGTTCCATCAAAAATTGTGATATTAATTTTGCCCATATCGCCCAGCCCTAATCATGAGTGTATCTGAACATGCTCACTTGTCACTATGTTACAGTCATTTTCCACACACTTCTAACTGCACAATGTACTGACACTTCATATATTTTCTGTGTTTTGTTCAGACACGCTCTGGACATCCGAGAGCACTACGAGCGCAAACTGGAGCGAGCCAACAACCTGTACATGGAGCTGAGTGCCATCATGCTGCAACTGGAAGTGCGCGAGAAGGAGCTCATGAAGTAAGACTCTGCTCTGTACTCAAACATGTACACAGACGTTTAGAACAAGCATCTCTCTCTGTAACACTCACTGTTACACACTCACTGCTCCAAACTCTTTATCTGAGACTGTTACTTACTGTTCTGCTGTAGTAGGCAGCTTCGGTCTATGTAAAAGTGATTTTTCATTTCTTTACTTTACCAGGAGAGAGCAGGCGGTGGAGAAGAAGTACCCCGGCTCCTACAAGCGTCACCTGGTCCGGCCCATCGTCAGGCCCAACGCCGTGGAGAAACTCATCAAGAAGAAGAGCAGCATCTCCCACAAGCCCGGACTGCCCCAGGCCAAGAGGTACCACCCAAACACCTCTGCACAGGGCTTTTAACAAGGGCATCGCTTCTAGTTGTAGGCTGGTGTAGGTGCATAGAAAAGACACACAGTCTATAAAGGGTAGTTTACATGTTCAGTCTAGTGACCTGTACAAAGTCGCTCTGATTCTAAACATATTTGTATTGTGTTTTTTTTATTAGTGCAGAATCACTTTTTTTTTAATAAAGGAAAATAACAGGAAAAAGCTAAAGTCTCTGATTGCTGTCATGTTGTCAGGCCGGACCTGCTGCGCTCTGAGGGCATCCCCAGCCTGGACCCCCTCCCAGCCCCCTCTCCTCTGTCGGCCAGTCCCAAAGTCTCCACTCCTCCAGGAAAGTCCCGCTACAGGAGCAAGCCTCGTCACCGCCGCGCCAACAGCAAAGGCAGCCACAGTGACTTCCCCGGGGCCCTGAGACCTAACGCCGGGCCCCTGGATGACACACAGTCTGTGCAGGATCAGTCCCCCATCCACCCGCTCCAGGAGGCTCCCAGAGAGGTACGAGAGGGCCCTTTTCTCCCTCTGCGGGGCAGAGAGGAAGCCGTCGTCAACTGTGCCAACAACCTGCGCTACTTTGGGCCTGCGGCGGCGCTCAGGAGCCCACAGAGCGACCACATGCAGCGCCGCGTGTCCGGCTCCAGTCCAGACCTCATCTCCACTGCAGTGGACGCACACACACGCCACAGGACCAACCCCAGCTCAGGAGCAGACTCTCTGTGTCCCTGCCAGGCTCACCCTCTGCCCGGCTGTCAGCGCTGTCAGGGGCCCCCGCCCTCCTCCAACCTGCTGCAGGTACCCACCTACCCCCAGGACGGCCCCCACACCCCCGCAGAGCCCAGCACAGAGGCAGACAACAAGCCAGAGGGAGGACAACCAGAGGGCTTCAAAGCCTCCAGTCCTGTACCCACCCCCCTGCCCCGGACCATCCGGCCGCTCAGGAAGGTAGGCTCCTCCTTATCTCACTTTAGGCTCTGTGGAAGCTCTTTTTACCAACGTTTACTACAGGCTGCTATAGGCCTGTAGGCTGGCTTTGACCTAACTGTGTGGTTGTGTCTCAGGGAGATGACTCTTCAGAAGAGGAGGAGGGAGAGGTGGACAGTGAGGTGGAGTTTCCACGACGACAAAGGTAAAACATACATAACATTGCATAAGTCTGAGTAATGTAAATCAAGAGGCATGTGTTAGTCTGAAATGCCTCATATTCACGCTAGACTTCAGCGTTTCAAAACTACAGGCACAATATTGATGAAAGTGTGTTATTAATCACGCTCTGAAAAGTTCCCAAACTAACCATTTATCCAACTCCCGACCCCCACGCCAAAATAAAATAGTCTGTCTATAATCATTTGAAGTTGGAAAACCTTTAAAATGTATTGATTTTAGTAGTTTATTGCTTTACATGACTTTTTCTGTCAAACTTCATGTTTCCAGTTAAAAAAACAGATGAATAATAAAGTAATAATTGCCATCTTGAGATCTTACTTCTGTTTCTCCCTCAGACCTCACCGCTGTATGAGCAGTTTCCAGTCGTACTCCACCTTCAGCTCGGAGAACCTGTCAGTGTCGGACGGAGAGGAGGGGAACACCAGTGAGCACTCCCACAGCGGGCCCCTGGAGCGCCTCAGTGCCAGTCAGGAGGAGCACCTGGACGAGCTGCTGTCCCACACACCGGACATCCCCATCGACATCTCCACTCAGTCTGACGGCCTGTCCGACAAGGAGTGTGCCGTGAGGAGGGTGAAGACGCAGATCTCCCTGGGCAAACTGTGCTCCGAGGAACACAGCTACGAGGTCAGTCTGTCTGTGTGTGTGTCTCTTTCTACTATATAGGCATAGCATATTGAACCCTCCAAACACGAATAAATCCAGTAGTTTGACTTCCTCTGACACTTTTCACTCGCTCACAGAAGAGGACGTTTCTAGACTCGCTCCTGAGTTTTGTGGGAATTATAACAGCGATCCACACTTACGATCTTAGGCTGGGACTGAAGCTGCTGACAGGTCTCTGAAAGTAGAATTTACCTCAGGTCTATTCAACCTCATTTTCTAGTTTTCTCAAGGGCCAAATGAAACAAAGAATATTCCCGACTCAAACCAGGTTTTAACCAGAACCAAACGATGTCTCAAGCAGCATTGAGCAAAGCTGAAGCCAGACATGGGCCAGTTAAGTAGAGCTAACCTAAAATTAAACCAGGAAAGAAGAACAAATATTTTAGTCTAGCTGCAGTTAGATTGCAGGCGGGATTTAATTGGCTGGAGGGCCTGAACTGGCCCCGGGGCCTTATCTTGAACAGCTGATTTATCTGTTCTTTGATTACAACTTTTTTTTCTAAATAATTTTTAAATACAATCATTTGAAAAAAAAAATTTTTTAATTAAAATATAGGAGTACTAATATTCTAAAACCGCAACATTTTTGTTCTTAGAAGTGCTCCTGACCGTTTTTCCAGAAGAACATTTAGAACTAAGAACACATTTTGTAAGAGCCAAAAATGTTGGTTAAAAGGCCTTAAAGGTGCTTTGTGCAAGTGGCAAAGAAGAACAAGGGCACAATCTTTGGTGTTCAGTGGCACTGCACCAGTCTCTATTACTCAACCGAAAACAAATCTTAACACTTAAAAGTCTCTTGTTGACACAGTCGTTATTTTCTGTTAATAAGTTATTATTATGAATCTGTAAGTGCTGACTAACTTTTTTTTTGTTTTTGTTATTTTTGACTAATTGACCAGTTTGCAAACTCCAAAAATTAGACAAGGAAATTTCAATTATATTGTATTTATATTGTAATGTAGTCATAGAAAATATTGTAATATAGTAATTTCCAACCAAATAGTGCAGGAGAATTCAGCCCGAGTCACTCACATATAACAGGCTGCGCTTATAGAGGCAACCTCAGAGTATTTACAAAACCTCATGGAATGTGATATATATACTGCAATTTTGAGCTTTTTAACTTACGCAGTGCACCTTTACGTACTTTTTAAGTAATTTTGTCCATAAAAATGTGTCTTGAATGAGGTCCATTGTAACTTGTAATTTTTCTAAATCTAAATTTTTTCTTTTTTAAATTACAGTATGTTGTAAACTTTATTCTCCTGTGTGCCTTTTCAGAACCCTCTGCAGTTCGGAGACTCAGACTGTGACTCTTCTGAGGCCGAGTGCTCTGACGCCACCATCAGGAACAACAAGGGTCCTCCTTCCTCCTGGTAACGGGACCTTCCTCCTGATAGCGGGCC
This sequence comes from Mugilogobius chulae, assembly GCA_038363315.1. Classification (NCBI taxonomy): domain Eukaryota; kingdom Metazoa; phylum Chordata; class Actinopteri; order Gobiiformes; family Gobiidae; genus Mugilogobius; species Mugilogobius chulae. Next base: position 18,185 of record CM076396.1, read on the forward strand.
TCTCCTTTCCGACGGTTCCTCCTGGTGACGGGGCGCTCCTCCGGGCTCTCCTGGCGTCTGGATGCCCTCTGCTCTACTCAGCAATAACTCCTCTCTCAATCAAACCCAGCCCCGCTCCTTCTCTTCCATCTCCGCTCACCAACGCATAGCATCCAGGACACCCATGGCAGGGATCCCCTTTTGAATGATACTGTACAGTAGATAGACGCATTCATAATTTATTTTTGTCCGAGTTTTGAAGGAAAATTCAGGATAATCTTGTACATAGAAGACGTTGAAGCTTCAGCCGTTGGGCGGGAAAAAAGACTCAGCAAGGCATTTGATCTCCCAACTGTGACTAGCCTCTTTGAACAACCATTTTAGCTTACCATGAGCTTAGCTAGCTTCCCAAAGCTCTCCCACATTTTGCACTGTGCGGCAGGAGCCCGGAAACTGAACGCTTGAAGTAACAGAACGAACACCAGCATGAACAACAACAAAAAAAAAAGCTAACAAAAACTCCATTCTTTACTTTTTCTTTTTTCTTTTTGCTGAGCTGTGCTAGCATGGCGCGCGGACGGCTAACGCTAGCGCACGACTGCATGGAGAGCTAAACCGCGCCGTTCTCTTACGTTTTGAAGGAGCTAAAACAAGTGACTTTTTTTTTGTCGTTTTCTTATTATTCCAGTTGATTTTTTGAGTCTCATTAGACATCTCAGGATCGAACCAGGACTGTGACCAAGCGGAGCGGACCAACTCGAGTACTGTAGAGGCGGACTGTGGCGAATCGTGCAGGGACTGAAGAAAAAAACCCTTTATCACTGTAACCATGTGGTGTGTGGAGAGTTTGTGTGGTGTCCCAGGGCTTTTTACAGCCAGTATGTGTTCAGATAGTAGTATTTAAACATTTAACATACAGTATAATCACACTACACCAGGATTAAAGAGGCACGGTCCAGGTTTACATTTTCGGGTGGATTTTTTTGCCCCTTTTTGTCTGGAATGAAACTACCTTTAACAAAAACACTCAGTCTAAATTCATACTAGGTAAAGTCTTAAAAACTATTTAATTTAAAGTGTTTACAGCAGGCACATGATTTGCTCACTTACTTATCTGCATTTTGAGCCTTTTAATTCTTCACTACAGTGGGTTTGAATATCAAATATTGGGATTAAATATGAATAGGATATAAATACAGTATCTTGATATAATTTTGACAAACACATCTGATTTCCTCTCATTTGAGGGAGGTATTCTATCTTGTTGCTCTAAAGAGTGATGGAAGAAGTACACAAATGAAATGTATTACTCAATTAGAAATGTCGAGTGAAAGTAAAAATATAGTTTTATTTTTTTTTGTAAAATGGTCTAGTCAGTCAGTCAGTTGGTTTCTAATTACATATTTTCAATTTCCATTCTTTTTAAATCAAAGACTTGAACTAAAGCACAACTTTAGACAGAATGAGTTATGAATCCTGCAAAAAGAAACCTCAATCTGGAATTTCTTTTCAGTTTCTTTCAAAGATGTAACTTCTTCTAAAATGGAATGGAATAAAGTTTAAAGTATACAAATGTAAAGTAATGATAACCTACAAATGTTACTTAAGTACAGTAGTTTTGTACTTTGAGTTCCACCATTGTTCCAAAGTCTTAACGACCTGGACACTTACTGTAGAAGCTAAAAAGTAATAAAGACAGAAATAAGATGGGAGTAAAGGAAGCAGAACTTACAGCTGCAAAAAAAATAAAAATAAACAAAAACAGCAGGTTTAGTTCTGCTCTACAAAGTAAAAATGCAAAAACTGTACATTAGGGGAAAATAAAGTTAAGACCAGAACATTCTTAGCTGCAGTAATTCAAAACGGAAAACAATACAGACTTTCACCATTTATTATTTAACTCATAAATTATAACACTTTTGTTGGTATGTGTTTTCTCAGAGGACCTTATTTACGGTTTTTAAGTACACATTTTAAGCTGAAAAGCAAAGTTTATTTGAATGTTTTTCTTTTAGTTGCTAAATAGTCACTCATCCTGAGGTATCTTATAAACACAAACATGAGTGTAGCTCTAACAAACAGAAAGGACAGCGTCTAAACTTGAAGCTATTTGTCTCAGTTTAACTGACAGCACAGTTACTGCGTTTTTCCTTTGCAGAGCAGAATGGTTTATGAACCAAGTGAAACAATTTTTCTCTAAAAATAAAAATTACTTTTTAGGTGTGTAGTTAAGTTAAGCTCTTTTGTTCATTATGGTTTACAGTAACAGACAGCGATAATCTCTAGTACTTTAGTTTCTCTAGTACTAAGTCTCTGCTTCATAATTCTATGATTTGAAACCTTCATTTTAGCTTTGCCCCTGCTGCCGCTGCGGTTCATGAAAGGGCATCACACGCCGGCTCTCAGGTCAAGTTCCCAGGTCTGCAGGCGTCTAGGCTAGACTTAGCTTGTGTTAGCTCTCGTAGACTCTGTGGGTTTTCTGTCCAATGTGTCCAAACGCTCAGGATCATTCTGTTGCCTCTTCAAAAGTCATAATAGAAGCAATACATAACCTGCCAGTAGATGAAAGCAATTCCATCTAATCTTTACTGTACTTTTCAATCACTTTCAATATATTCCACACACGTTTTTTTAATTTATGTTCATGAACTTTTGATCTGTCAAATGTTTACTCTTTTACTTTCTAAATGGAAGGACCTGCTAACCTGCTGCTTAACGAGCGTATGAGACCAAGATTAGCAATATTAATTTAGCACTTTTTTTTTAACATGTATTATATTACTGTTAGTGTTTTAATGTAATGACTTCAATTCAAAGCAAGTAAAATACAATGCCCTTCGCTAATATTAATAAGATACAGTTGTTTTATTAGTGGTGGTCTGTTCTCAAAATAATAAAAAAAATTCCTAGTCCGACATTCTAACTTTAATTAAAAAATCTTGTTTAGTTGTGGTCAAGCCAAATAATCACAAAGAGAAAGTTCAATGAGCCACAATAAGTTTTCCGACGGTACAAGACAAGGCGACCCACATTCACCTCTACTGTTTGCGACGGCATTGTGAGTTTTCTTGCTTTGACCTGGGACACTGCACTTGACGTGAGTTCTGTCTCCCGTTTTGGAGGATGTAGCGTTTTTTCTGTGAACCTAAAATGTGTTGGAGTGGACTGGCCGCTCACAGCTCCCTCTAGTGTTAGTTTGGTGTCATAATTAAGATGAAATGAAATGTACGTAACATGTCTCCCGTGTGTCCTGTCCACAGTTGGACAGCACTTTGACGACCGACATAAAGCTTTTCTAATCACCAGTATTGGGTTCTTTCTACCAGGCAGTATCTCTACAGTCAGGTTTAAAAGTTTTTTCATGTATCATATTAAGTGAACATAGTATTTTTTGTATGTATTTGTTTAGGGCAAAACAGTTTACAGATTTGATTTCTTTTAAAGGTTTAGGTTTCAGATGCATATTGTTTTGGTTGCTTTCTGTGAGCTGTTTTCAAATCTCTTTTCTTTTGAAAGACACTGAAGCTGTGAACTAAATGAAGGCAAAAACAACTTTGTTGACAGATTTATTGGTGTAACACAGTTTGGTTACAAAGTAATATTGAGAGAAAATCCACCTTTCCTTCCTCAGAAAATGCCACAATGCACACAATTTGGGAAAAAATAGACTAAAATTAAAATGCAATTTATTGTCCATTATATAGGTTGAATACTAATTTACTCAAATGAAATATTATAAAATTTGTTTAGATTTTGCAAAGATTTTTGCATTTAGTTTTTTGGATTCAAATTGACTTCCAGTTCATAAATGATAGAATAACCCCCAGAGCATAGTTATTTTGTAAAACATAAGTTCACTGAATCAGATTCTTGTGAGAAAATCTAAATCTCCTGGTCTCCAGAGTGTGATGTCATGAGTTTAGAACTCTGCTTTACTTTCTGTTATTTTTAACACATTTTGATTCACATAAAAGTATAATTTATAATCATTACAGGTATTAATCCATCACATGAATGTGCAATTAGAAAATTGTAAAAAACAACAAACTATTATACACATTTAAGCTGTGTTGATTTTGCTCTAACATTTCTAGAAAAACAAAACACATTTTATTATTCTGATCATTTAAAGTTGACAAAAATATTCTTTTTATTTCTATTTTAATAGTTTCAAGTGGAGATGTTTTTGCTTAGAAAGTTCCACAGTAGTGTATTAATATCATATTCTATTTATAGTTTAAGAACATTGATGTAATACCTCTTTGTTAGATATGTTTAATGCCACACTGTGGAACACTTAAGACGGGATGTGCCTCCTTCAGAAAAATGATGCTTTTAACCTACAGTGATATTCCACTGTTTCTTCGTCAAACACCAGACCAAAGCATTGTACCTGAAGTTGTCATAAGTTTCATTCAGATTTGTTTTAACAGTGGTGTTAACAGGGTGGTCTCCCTCTGAGCCTTTCTCAGGTAGAACCCACATTCAGAAAAAGTCAAATGCTGATGAGGGAATACTTCTATCTCTTATAGAAAGTATTGTTTGGTTTCAATGCAAAACTACATTATTTTAAGTTAGAAACATGAGATGCCAAAGCAAAGGTATTCTAAAACATGTTTAAGATTCAATTCAGCTCAGATAACTTTCTTTCGTACAGCTCCATAATACTTGTCACATACTGCCTGGTGGAAACTCCAACACGTCTAGTTTTGTTGTGTCTGACCATGTTTTCTGTCCTCTCGATCAAATCCTCCTTCGTGCGAGTGTGGTTTTAATGAACAAACTCTTCTTCTTCTTATGATTTTCTTGTAGCTGGCCTACATATGTAATTCTCGACTTTTAATTTATTACAAGGATCTGTGAGTGTTGTTATTTACGGCAGCTTTTGTTGTGGTGACCTCTCCTGACCAGCGTGACCCCGGAAGCACAGTGCGGTGGAGCGGACTCGCAGACGTCGCCATCATCGGTTCCGTACGCCGAACCTGAACGAAGCAGGGTATTATTAACGGGGTCTTCTCCTCCCTCCTCGTCCTGTTTTCTGTGTACAGTACAACGGGACAAACCAGAGCAAACAACTGCATGGAATAAACGCTGACGTGCTGTACCCAACTCGCTGTGTCTGAGGGCTTCTTTTTAGCTGTATCAGTGGAGTCGTGTGACATTGTTGGTTTGAGATTCAACATTAGTTAATCAAGTTTATGACCAAAATGACAGAAAACCTACAATAATCACTGGTCATATTTAAGCAACAACTACTTTGTAAAAGGGACACACCTGAAGCTATTTACAGCTCGTTAATGGGGCCTTGAGTTATTGTCATAAAATTAATAAAACCATTACAGCCTACTACTGCTATCTTTAAATCTATGTATATACTTATCTTACTTGTTACATTTGTCCCTAATTTGCCTAAAGTGGTGTTAACTTCATATTAAATGTAATTGTACACATCAAAATACACACAAGGACCGATGAGAGCTGATGAAAAGCTGGATCAAACAAGAACCATCAGCTCAATGAGTTTTAGATTCACTGTATTTCACCATCAAATCAGATTTGAAAATAAGTAAAGATGGAGAAACTTGACTGTTACAAGTCACACTAAAGCCTATGCACTTCACTTTTCTGTTGCTCCCCTTCAACAGAGACTTTCCTCTGGTGTTCTCATATTTGGCCCAAGATATTGCTCATAAAGCTTTCTTTTGTAAGCTTTGTAGTTTTCCAAGATAGCTTGGGCAGGTGTACACCAAATAATAGGGCTGTACTCGATGTGATATCGAGATGTATTGTTACAATACAATACACATCGATACAGGGAGTCGTATTGGGAAATATGTGTCAGGATGCTTAAACTGACCCTGGACTGCTGACTGACTTGTATCAAACATTGTAGAAAACAATGTGAAAATAACATTTTTCTGTATTTTGTCATTCTACCTTACATTCTTAACATTGCTTTTAAGGAGTCCAGCACTCGAAAACATTGTGAAAACTTTTGACAGATAATAATCAATACTTTTTGTTCTACTTTTTCCCCATTTTGGTTAGTAAAGTATATTTTTAATCTTCGTATTGAGGAAATAGTATGGAGATAAACATGTATCAGGATATGTATCGTATGACTCCTGTATCGTGATACATATTGTATCGAATGCTCTTGACAGTTGCTTTATAATATGTGACCATTTCTATGACACTTTGGCTCATAATAATGTATTAGCTTAAAGCGAGAGCCTCTAACTTTTTTGTAGATAGCATATCCATTTGCCAAACAGTGGTCATATTGACATATTTAAATTCCCTGTTTCTGATTTTGTTCCATATTTACAGTGTGGTTGCTAGGTAGCAGTCGTTGAATTACCTCGATGTCATTTTTACTCAATAAACCTCATCAAAACAGACAAACTGGGTGTAAACAAGCATATATCATCTTGTTCACTGCTGAAAGGTCCAGTCTGTCATTTGCACTTGAGACGACCTTTTATTTGCATCAGACTGGGGAAAGTCCAGTGTTGCAACACTAAGTAGGCCTACAACAGGAGAGTCATAAAAAACCTGTCAAAAACAAATCTAACAAATATGAAGCAATGAACATATGGAACGAAGCAGTTGTTTGTTTTGTAAATTAAAAATAAACAATGAAATAATTGGGTAATTACAGTTTTTTGTGTTTTTAATGTTAAGATCTTGACTCTCTGGTGGATGAAATATTCAAGGATTAGAGCAGTATGTGAGGTGTTCCAGCAGAGGCAGGATTGCTTCAGTTACAGTCAAGCAGCTATTGGTTTAGTTTTTTTTTCTTCATCTGTAGATCAGGGCTGGGTAATTATTTTTTATTGAGGGCTACCAAAATCACAAACTCAGATTCTTCCAAATAATTTTTTTTTACTGATAAAACTTGTAACAGATTAAATTTGTATCTTAAATTTTACAAGAAAAAAATTTAAAAAACAAAAAAAAAAAAAACATGGACGAGTCAAATGTTTTCATAAAAACACATAGATTTTATATTTACAATAAATTCCATATTCAAATTACAATTTTAATTTTGTAAAACTTAAAGTTTTATTGAAAAATAGATTTTTATGGCTTTAGCTTTATTCTCATAACATTGTTAGTTTAAGCTCTAAATGTTACAAGTTTATTATCGTAGCCTAAGTTTTTGTTTCTTAAATTTCGTGATGCATTTCTGTTTCGTAAAAAACATGCCGGGACCTGACAGAAACCGGTCGCAGACCTCGTTTGGCCCTGGGCCGCAGTTTGCCCAGGTCTGCTATAGCAGCGGTTCTTAACCTTTTTGACCTCGAGGCCTGAATACTCATGTGCAAAGTACCGTGGGGTTAAGTGTAGTATATTTTACTGATTGTGTGGCCCTCACGGAGGTGGTAGAATCATGTGCTAAGATCAAAATAAAGGCAGAGTTAATAAACTTGTTGACATTGTTTCTATTATCATTTTTGAACATTCTAACATATTACAACCTCAAAACAAAAGTCTTCCTTGACAGACTTGATTGTGACTGTCCAACTGGGCAGTGGGTGTTAGTGCCGTGGAGCAGAGGGAGCTCCAGATTCCACACAAAGCCCACACTTATTTATAGACTTTCTCAGACACAGTGTGAAGCACAAGGCTGAAGAACAGGTGTTCTCTGGGTTACTGCTCACAGCCCTCTGCAGCCTGAGCACATCTGAGCAGAAAGGATTGTCCACTATTACACACTTTGAGCACAAAAGACTCAAATGAATAGATTTAGGACTTGCAACCACCATTCATATACTATATGTTTTTAAAATTGATATAACGTATTACAAATTCACTATAGCTATATTTTGAACTGTTAATGAGCATTTGTGCATAAGTATTTCGTTTTATCAATTATTTTTTAACTAACTAACCAATAACTACAAACTAACTAAACTAATAAATAAATAAGTAAAAAATTCCACACATTAAAATATAACAGTGTTGAGTAGCAACATTCAAAAAATCTTTCACAAATTCAGATACCACTGATTGCCCTTGGAGAAAATTACTTACAAACAAAAGTCGGATCTCTTCATTAAAGACATATTTGTCAGATAATAGAAGAAACCGGTTACTATTGCTGGCTCTCTGATAATTGTACACATTTTAACCAATATATTTATTTATTTTTGTGAAGACAATGTAATAAAAAATCAGATTTCCCTAAATTATTTTTGTTTGTTTGTTTTATGCCTGTATACGAATAACTGACCTTCACAAAAAAAAAAAAAAAAAAAAAAAAAAAATATTATGAAAACATAACTAGTAAATTAAATTAAATAAATAAATTAAAATAATAATAATCGAACGTAATATTTACATTACAAAATTATTACATAATAAAAAAATATATTTTCTCTGGATCTGCGTCCTATTCGTCGGGCGGTGGGTCCTATTCCTGATGACTTGCCTCCTTAAAGCTCCCACTCGCCTCCTACGCTGTCAATCACGTCCTCACGTCAAAGTAAACTAACTAAAGACAGTCCTGCCGTCTCTGTATTAGTAGACGAGACTTCACTCGGCGAGCTCAAGGGTGCTAGGAGTCACATCTGAGGAGACAAGTCACTAGAAGACAGAAACACGACGCGCCCGTCTCCCCGCCAGCCTCCAGATCTGATTGGCCCAAACTCATCACGCCTCGGAACACCGTCCAATCGCTGCTCTAGCTCCACGGCTCGTGCGTGCGTATGTGCGTGCCGTACGTGCCCCGCCACCGCCTTCTCCCCCTGACAGCGCGGCACGAGGAGGAGTTCCACACATTTTGTCCACCAGCCGTGTTCCTCCTCCTCCTCCTCTGTCCCCGCTTCTCCTGCTGCTTCGCTCGGGCTGCTTTCGGAGGACCACAGCGGGACTACACACCCGGACCATGGAGCCGTTAGTGGCCGCCATTGACCAGGGCACGAGCTCGACCCGGTTCTTGGTGAGTCGCGTGCTACTTTACGTTCTTCTTTACGTTCTTTACGCTGCTAGTAGAAGTGTGAATGTCACTCAGGACAGTCCCCGGGATGATCTTGAGACATATTTGAGCGTTTGCATCATTCTGGACTGAAAACTAAGATTGTGTGAACTTGTGTAAGCGCTTGACTCTTTATGGAGGGAAACTTTATTTATAAAGTCGGATTTAGCATTTGTAACCCGAGGAGAGATGAGACGAGTGTAAATAGAGAGTTGGGCTAGTTATTAGTTCATACATAGCTAGCTAATATTCAGCTACATTGTTTCATTCATATTTTATTACAAGTGACTTTTCATTTGGACTGAAAAACAGATTATGATTTTAAAGACCATTATTAAGATTTATTTGTAAGGCCAAAACGAAAATCAGTGAATATACTTAGTCTACTTAGTCTTTTCTGTTACGTTTTCGTTTATACAACCTTTTAAGTTAATATCTGTTCATATTTATTTATCCTTAAGCGAAAATTGTATCTCACCACAGCTGTAGGTGAATGTAGCCTTTACTCATTCTATACTGAAGCATGTGTGCGCCCGTAAACACTCCAAGCCTAATGTTTATGTATTTAAATCTGTGTGCGTGTGCATGGGGAGGAGGATGAACGTCTACATAGTATATATAAGTAAACGTTTTGGACGTAGACGGAAGTAACCATTGTTCAAACATGTCAAGGTAAAGTCATCAGAGGTGTGGAATTACAGTCGGACTTGGACTTGAGTCATTATTTTTATTGGTTACTGGAAGTGATTTAATGAGGTCTTGGGACTTTTGTGACTTGTCTCTCTTTTGACTTGGACTTGTCTCTTTTGACTTGAACTTGTCTCTCTTTGACTTGGACTTGTCTCTTGTTGACTTGGACTTGTCTCTCTTTGACTTGGACTTGTCTCTTTGACTCGGACTTGTCCTTCTTCTTGGACTTGACTTGGACTTGTCTCTCTTGACTTGGACTTGTCTCTCTTTGACTTGGACTTGTCTCTCTTTGACTTGGGACTTGTCTCTCTTGCTTGGACTTGGACTTGACTTGTCTCTCTTTGACTTGGACTTGTCTCTCTTTGACTTGGACTTGTCCCTGCTTCTTGTGACTTGGACTTGTCTCTCTTGACTTGGACTTTCTCTTTGATTTGTGGGACTTGCTCTCTCTGCTGGACTTGTTTCTTTGACTTGGACTTGTTCTCTTTGACTTGGATGTCTCTTCTGACTTGGACTTGACTTGGCCGTCTTCTTTTGGACTTGGACTTGTCTCTCTTTGACTTGGACTTGTCTCTCTTTGACTTGGACTTGTCTTCTTGACTTGGACTTGTTTCTTTTTGGACTTTGTCTCTTTTGATTGGCTTGTCTCTTTGACTTGGACTTGTGTCTCTCTGACTTGGCTCTCTTTGACTTGGACTTGTCTCTCTCTTCTTGTCTCTCTGACTTGGACTTGGACTTGTTGGACTTGTCTCTTTTGACTTGGACTTGGACTGTCTCTCTTTGACTTGGACTTGGACTTGGACTTGTCTCTCTTTGACTTGGACTTCTCTCTTTGACTTGGACTTGTCTCTCTTTGACTTGGACTTGACTTGGACTCTCTTGACTTGGACTTCTCTCTTTTGACTCTCTGACTTGGACTTGTCTCTTGACTTGGACTTGACTTGGACTTGTGGACTTGACTTGGACTTGTCTCTCTCTGACTTGACTGACTGGACTTGTCTCTCTCTTGGACTTGACTTGTCTCTCTCTGACTTGGACTTGTCTCTCTTTGACTTGGACTTGTCTCTCTTGACTTTGACTTGGACTTGTCTCTTTCTTGACTTGGACTTGTCTCTCTTTGACTTGGACTTGTCTCTCTTGACTTGGACTTGTCTCTCTTTGACTTGGAGTCCTCTTGACTTGGACTTGTCTCTCTTGACTTGGACTTGTCTCTTCTCTGACTTGGACTGTCTCTCTTGATGGACTTGTCTCTCTTGACTTGTCTCTCTTTGAACTTGTCTCTCTTGACTTGGACTTGTCTCTCTGTGACTTGGACTTGTCTCTCTTTGATTTGGACTTGTCTCTCTTTGACTGGACTTGTCTCTCTTTGACTTGGACTTGTCTCTCTTTGACTTGACATGTCTTGGACTTGTCTCTCTTGACTTGGACTTGTCTCTCTACTTTGGACTTGGACTTGTCTCTTTTTGACTGAACTTGTGTAATATAATTTCTCTTTCTTCATTCGTTGTTTCTTCAATCAGAGCAGTAGTTTGCCTGAATATTCTTTTAGATTTACACGAGTAAAATTTATGTAACGTTATGTCTGAGTAATACTAGTAATGACTACAGTGTTTCTCTAACAGAATAGTTTAAACTGATGTGTGTCTCTTGTTCTGACATGAGCTCCCACACAGAGCGTCTCATATAAAGGGCTTTTTGATGCTTCAGTCACCAGAGCTGGACACCACACACACACACACACACAAGGCACTGACAGTCTCTTTAAAAGTATAGAAACTATGACTTATTGTGTTCTCCGCATTAGAGATCGACCCGTATAGGTTTTTCTTTGTCCAATGCCGATACCGATATTTCAATAATGTTGTCAGCCAATGTCGATATCAGTGGCTGATTTTCAAGGTTGATTTCCGAGTTTTTTAAAGCACAGCAGGGGTGAGATAGTAGAACCAAAAAAACCTTTAATCTAAACTCTTCTTCACCCTGGTACATGAGCGTCTCTTCATATAATGTAATAATGACACTTGTTTGTATTTTGGCCCAAGAAACAATCATTTCAAAGCTTCATGAAAGACATACTGTTCATATTGACAAACAAACTCGTATTAAAGCTTGTACTGCAGCCACACACAGCCAACTTGTGAATGATCAAATCTAAACTACAGATTTAGTCATGTAGAGAGAGAAAGAAAGAGACTCAGCTGATCAGTGTGAGATCAGCTGCACCACAGAGGAAAAGCCCAAACTACTGCCTAATCACATATCGCAGGGTCCCCAACCACCGGTCCGGGGCCCAAAACCGGTCCGCGAGCCATCTGCTACCGGGCCCCATAGATCTTTTAGGATGTAATTTAGTTTTTATTTTATAGTTTATCACTACTTCCTTGTGCTTTACTATGAAAATATTGTTTCATTTAACCAAATAAACTGCAAATTAAAGCAATAAGAGCTAAAAATTTGCACAATAATGAGTTGTTTGCATTTTACGTTGTTTTATTGCGCTACCAAACCTCAACCGTCCCTGGAAAAGAAAATTGTGACTGTACCGGTCCTTGCAAGAAAAAAGGTTGGGGACCACTGACATATCGGACAAAACTGAGGCCGATAGCCGATATGCCTGATATAAACAATATAGTATATATCTAAATATCGGCCCCCAAATATGTCCTGGCCGATATATTGGTCTACCTCTGCTCTGCATGTTTGCCTCTGTCTCCTGGTGTGTCTCCTCACACGAACAGACTCATTTATCAGTACAAGTGCTTAATTGCAAGTGCAAACTGAAAAAAAGTGCAAAGGCTTATTGTGAGAATTTTAAGCTCAATTTATTCTTGAAAGATGCACATTAAGCATCGAGAGATTCATTGTTTTTTTAGGGTGCACGGTAGCAGAGTGGTTAGAGCTCTGGCTTCCCTATAAGGAGGTCGTGGGTTCGACTCCCGGGTCGGACCATATCAACATCTCACGATCTCTCTGGTGGATTTGCATGTTCTCCCCCCCTGTCACTGTGGGTTTTCTCCGGGTACTCCTGTTTCCTCCAAAAACATGTATGTTTAGGTTCATTGGGCATCACTGTAAATGTCCCTTAGTGAGTGAATGAGAGAGTGAATGTTTGTCTGTCTAACCCTGCGACAAGTTGGCCACTGTCCAGGGTGTTCCCCGCCTAAGGCCCAAAGTCACTGGATAGGCTCCAGTCACCCGCGACCCCTAACGGATTAAGCGGTAGAAAATGAATGAAAAAGATGAATTGTTTATCAACACGGCAGTGGGCACACACCTGATATGCAGAAAGAGCAGCCGCTGATTGACCAAGCTAGAGAAACAACTCGAGCTAGGCTGTTGTCAACTAACTTCAAGAGTCTGTCACTGTGAGAGACAAAAGTTCTGCTGCTAATTCAACATTTGTGAATGAAATTCAACCCCCTTACATTCAGGGGAAAAACAGTGAGAAAAGCCCTGTCTCAAGCTTCAGGAGACAGACGTGTGTCAGACCGGTTCAGACCTGATTCAAACAGCTGAGAGCAGACTGTTTTTGTTTTATTCAAAGAAGTTTTCACAGCTAAGCAGATGGAGAGCGTCTCTTTCTTTCTGCATGGAGCATGAGCAGAATAGAAAGTGATGCTGACTGAAAATCCCTCTATACTGTCTCTCTCTAGTTGGCGTCTGGATGTTAAATCCATCAGTGTCCTGCTGATAACCACCAGGAGACTAACTGTCAATATCCTTATCAAGTCATCAATATTAAAAATCTATCCAGTTGAAAGTTCACAAAGTGTTGTAACAATGACGTATGTTTGTCATATTCTGTTCAGGATCAATACAGCTCATGTGTCTGAGGTGTCACAACATCAGAGTTTAGTGTGTGATTATTGTCACACAAATAAGTTTATATACTACAACCAAACAACAGCACAATCTTTCTTTTCCTTTCAGTCTATAGGCTGGAGGACCACATGCAGCTCGTTAAAGCCTCCATGTGGCTCTTTACACTGATGGACAATGAAGAATTCAAGTCTAAAAACTTAAACCACATTGTTTCATTATGAGCCGTTTTACAGTCTATATTTAAATGTATTAACGACCTCTCTACAAACACACAGATGCTTACAGAATGAACTTGTGTGAAATAAAAAACAAACTCAAATGTATATAAACATAGGCCTGCAACAAATCACACAAACAGATCTACAGTACCTGTGTGTGAATTCACCTAAATGTCTCCCACTCTTTGCTGTAATGTTGTAGACTTACTGCTCAGAGTGGGTCTGGTCCCTTTTTGTTTGTTCTTTTGTTATGTATGTTGTATATACCCCCCCCCACCCCCCACCCCCAAATAATTTGCTTTGTATGCACCACGTTCTAGTGCTTCTGTTTTACCTGCTATCTCTGTTGTTAAACGTGTAATTGAATAATTATTACAATAAAAAAAAAAAAAAAAAAAAAAAAAAAAAAAAAAAAAAAAAAAGAGTGGGTCTGGTCACCACTCCCCCTTCTGTGTTTCAGATCAACTCCACAACCAACCAGCCAATCAGATGATTTGTTTGTGTGACGCAGATGAAACAAAGGAGCTGATGTCGTCTGTCACTTAGACCAAAATCTAACTTCACTCACCTCACATTCAAATCATTTTTTCTTGTGTTCATTGATCCTGCAGAAACCTGCCATGTTTTTCAGTTGTATGTGTTATTTTTTCATGTATTTGTTTTTGTCAGGAGCAGCCATGTTGGTTTTCACACGACAGACAATGACAATGTCACTGAAATTTGAAAGAGGGACACGTTATATTTTTTATATATTGTCTGGATTTTCCAGCCAATTTGAAACTAGCCTTTTCTGATAAAACTACTAGGTTAGGCTAGTGAAATGTCTTACTGCACTGGCTGATTGTTGCAGGGCTTTTTTACAGTGTTGACTTGGAGAGAGATAAAATAAATCTTATTGTTCAGACCAGCTGATGACAGTGAGTGTGGCTGCACCTCAGAGAACAGCGACTTATACTCCGGTGCCACTTATTTCACTTTTTTTTTCTAAAACATGCTTTTGGGGCTTCTGCGACGTATATTCCGGAGCTTCGTAGAGTCCAGAACATACAGTCATTGTAATATTAGGAAAGTGACTTGAGAGCCGGATCAGATTTTCTGAGGGCCGATTTGGCACCCGGGCCTTAATTTGAATACGGTAGGCCTGATTTAGAAGAGCTAAAATGAAGCACTGTATTTCCACACTCTTCTTAATAATACACACAAGAGCATTTTGACAAAGGGCCACACTGGCACCGTCGTTGTCCTTGAAGTTCTGGTTGTAACTAAAACTTAACCTTATTCATCTTTGATGTTCTACCATTATTAGTCTGTTTATTTGATTTTTGTGCATTTACTGAGTGACACTTACTAAATACACAGTTGGTAGAAGTCTGAAAAATGACTTAATCCAATGAAATGATTTGTTCTGAAACTTACTCCTGGCACTATTACTTAAGACCTTAAGACCTTGAGGGCCGCATAACCCTAACCCTAACCCTGGGCCTTGTGTTTGTCACATGTGCACAAGTGTCCAATTAAAAAGTCTTTTCAGCTCAGTAATTTCAGACTTAGAGAAGCTGTCCAGGTTCAGAAGGGTAGAGTTATGAGTTTAAATGTCCTGAACACTCCTCTTATCGATACGTGTTACCAAATGACTTTGTCACGATATATCCTGATACTGATACATGGATAGCAGCCCTACGAGATACAATTATTAACATCTATTTCGTATGATTATTTTGTGATGTAAATAATAAATACATATCTAAATCAAACCGACGTAAGATTCATTCAAGGAAGAGATCATCTCCATCTCTCACTTTATCATTTATTGTTTTTACAAATGTCATGTGTCCACTTTGGATTGTGCCTGAGTGTGTTTTGTTCCAGATAAAGGAAGTGTGTCGGAGGTACAGTGTTAAGTCCACTTTTATGTTGAGTTAATATTTGTCTTTCCTTCTGTGTGTTTGTGTTCCTCTCTCTGTGTGTGTCTGTGACCGAGCACAGGTCACACACAGCAGATAAACACCGCTTTAGCTTGTCAAATACTTACCTGACTGTCCAAATACTTCTTACTTACAAATGCTTCAGAACAGAAATCATAAAGTAAGGAGACTGCTGCACTTGTTTGATAAAATGAAACACGTGTCTGATGACTAAACTAAAACTGTTAAAAAGAAAAAATGTGTTTGGCATTTTTTTCTGACTAGTATTATGATTATATTTGTAATTCTGTTCAAAGTTCAGCTAGGATGCACCGATACACTTTTCTGATTCCGATCCGATACCTTATTTCCTGTACTCGTCGATACAGAGTACCGATACCGATACCAGGCATTATTTTTCTTAGAGTCCTGAAGCTGTTGTACTCTCATTATTTGGGGAACATCACACATTCTCCATTTCAATACTTTGAAATCACAACATTGTAAATGCTTGTCCTTTAAGCAGACAGCCTTAAAAGCCCTGGAGAAGAGTTTTATAAAAGCATGTCAGTAGTATTAGTATGTGACTTACCCGGGGCGCATGCGGTGGAATGTGTACTGCAACTAATTTACCCCAGATGTTACTTCCGGTGCGCTATTTTGAAACAGCTGGTATTTCCGTGCGTATGTACCTACCCGGGGGCGCGTGTGGTGGAATGTGGCACTGCAAACTAATTTTACCCCATATGTTACTTCCGGTGGCGCTATCGAGCAGTGTGCTACTGCAGCTAATTTAGCTCAGATGTCACTTCTGCTATAGTATGCTATTTAGGCTGAATGTCACCACTGTAGTTGTTAGCTGGTTTCTGCTACTGTGTTTTTGTTGAAGCAGTTGCTGCTTTTACCGAGAGCAGTAATGTATGTGTGTGTGTGAACATGAGGTTTTCAGCACAGAAGGGGGTCATAGGTCGAGACATTCTAACAAGTGTTAAGGAAAGAGACACGCATCTGTGACACTTTGTGTGTTCTGGTATAAGCTAGTTGACACACATCCACACCTGCTACTTGATTAGTGTTCGCGACGTTGGAACTTAAGACGTTAGCTGAAACTAGAATTAAGACACTCTTTGTATTCCTGAAAGCACCACACTGTTGCTGTCGGTCAACAGTAATAATTGTCATGTACACCTGGTAAGAGTCAGACACGGGGGTCATAGGGCTAAAGACTCGTTTGTTACAACACAAGTGTGCTATTACATAAGTCTATGCATCACCCCCGCTTTAGACGAGTAAAGAGTTGAAACCATGTCTTTGGGTAATGACTAGGTCGGCAAATATAAGCGATCAAAATGAGTTTACCGTAGGAGGAACTCTGGAGTAGTGCAGCTACTCCTCTATAATAAAAAGGAGCCGGCTAAAGTGGCTCTGACATCTGGAAACAGATGTCTACCAAATAATAACAATTATAAATAACATAATAAAGTAATGATCTAATAAAACAAAACAAAAAACAGTGGGCGTACCACAGAAAACTCCGCCTTGTGGGAGTGTTTTTGAGAGACCCTCTGAGGACGTATATAAGGATGTGGTTTTAAGCATCGGTACTCGAGTTATTTTTTTCTCGATATTTTTTTTTACGGCTTTTGCTCTCGCTCTGTCTCACATCATCTGCGATGTCTGTTTTGGCTGATGCTGATCGTGTGGAAGTCATAGGTATGTCTGACGACATCGATGGCCGTCGCCGAAAACATAGACGAGTTGTGAGCGCAAATACGACTGACTTTGGGGTGTCGTTTACAGGGGAAAGTGGGTATGTTTATAGCTTGAATTATTGTAATGGAAAATTACACTAAAGAGTGGCGTGAGCGAATATTATTATTGGGGTGTAGGTCAAAGCAGAGCTATGACTATAACAGATTGGAGACGCTTTAGACAAGTTTGTGACGAGCTTAATCGTACTATTTTTCAAAAGAGGTCATTTATCTACCAGTGGGGTAGTGCAACAGGCCCGCAGATGTATAGAATAGAATCCGGCTGTGCTAGCGGGGGTGAGGGTTTTGTTTTTGTGTCTGTATGCGATGACAGAGAGCCATTATTGTCACAAAATGGATTAGAGGATTGGATTCTACATCCTTACAACTTTTTTGAGTCTAAACACGCTTTTGAAAACTTGTTTTTATACAGTGGCGCGATTGGAGGCGTCTGTGTTCTGTGTTTAGAGACATTGACAAAACCATCAGCAAAGATAGACACAGGTGTAGTTTGGAAAGTGTTAAGAAACGGCTTGTTTTTGACAATTTGTCAATTAGCGCGCAGGATTTTTACATGTGTGAGAAAAGATAATTCTGAATGGTAGGTAGCCTATATTCTGATGTGTTACATGTGTGTGTTTGTAAATCTAAAAAAAAAAAAAACTTAATGTTTGTTTTTACAGAAGAAGGCTATAAACTGGGTACATACCTAAAAGATATTAGAAACGAGATTCCTGCATCTGCATGCATCATGCCTGCGTGGATGACACCAGACGCACCACCCGCAACTCCAAATGTTTCCCCCACGGTCTCGCCCGTTCCAACGGAAGGAGAGATATATGAGAATGACGACGGTGGCCCAATGACTCTACCGGCGGCTTCCTCCTTATCTGAGAAATTTGTCGATAATCTCAGAATTATTGTGATACATCTGCTTAGTCACCAGTTGGCTCGAAGTTGGAAAGAAGAGTGTTACGGATGTGAGGTGAACCACCCCAGCCAGAAACACCACAGCTGTCTGTACAATTACCCGGACTATTATTTTCAAACCAACTTTGATAAGGTGGTGTCCCGTCTATGGAACGAACACTTCACAACGGCTGTATACCGCTTTCTCGCAGCACATGGTGTGTATGCAGCCACAGCAAGGATCCAAGGCGCCGTAGAGACGGTGCTATATGAACTGAAACAAGAAGACAACATTCACACAAAAATTGATTCAATGTATAATAAGCTGAATGGTGATTGGTTTAATTTTGCTATACTCGATGTGGGTGTGAAAACGTGGGATAAGAAATAAAAGAATTAAAAGTGGAGTAGGCAAAAATATTACGCATGTATTGTTTTGTTGTTTTTTACAGAAATAAAACCAGTGTGTATTGAATCACAGTGTTTAATCGCGTTTTGACTTTGCTATGGCAAACACGCTACAGAAAATATACAGAGATCCCGCAAACCCGGGAGGTTTGGGTGGTGTGGAGAAACTAAGAAAAGCAATAAACGAGTCAACAAATACAGTTACGCCTGCCAGTACTGTTAAAACCTATTTACTGGAGAAGATGCTTACACGCTACACGCCAGGGCCCGTAGACGCTTCCAGCGAAATAGAGTGCTCGTTAGCGGCGTTGATAAACAATTCCAGGCCGATCTAGTTGACATGAGTGAATATTCAGAAGACAATGACGGTGTTCGATACTTATTAATGTGTATTGATGTGTTTTCAAAATATGGATGGGTACGTTGTCTCAAGTCCAAGACAGGAATAGCCGTTACAAATGCGTTTATGGACATTCTGAGTGAGGGCCGAGTGCCAAACAAGTTACAGACAGACGAGGGTAAAGAATTTTATAATAAACACTTCCAGGATTTGTTGAGACGATATAAGATTATACATTTTCAACGTGTAACGAAACCAAAGCCAGTATAGTGGAGCGATGGAACCGGTCCTTTAAATCGAGAATGTGGAGGCTATTAACAACAATAAACTCCAGACGGTATATAGAAGCGCTTCCAGAACTGATCAGTGCTTATAACAACACTTACCACCGGTCGATAAAGACGACACCCGCGTCAGTGAATAAAGACAACGAAAGGGAGGTTTTCAACGCGCTTTACAAGACGGAGTCCAGACAACCGCCTGTTTTTAAACTAAACCTGGGAGATCAAGTCAGAATCTCAAAAAACAGGGGTGTTTTTAGAAAAGGTTATGAACAAACTTTTTCTGATGAATATTTTACAGTAACACGCCGCATAGCACGCACACCGCCTGTATATACATTGACAGACTTGGCAGGAGAGCCTGTGAAGGGACTTTTTATGAAGCAGAACTTCAACGAGTAATCACTGATAAGAATAAAACGTTTAAGATTGAAAAGATTTGGATCGTAAAGGCACCGGGACAAGAACTCGTCTTTTTGTGAAGTGGTTAGGCTGGCCTGAGAAGTTTAATTCCTGGATAAAAGCGAAAGACGTTATCGATATAAGCTAGGAGGGAAAAATGGATAAGAAAAATGGATTTTACGTTACACTAGCTAGCAACGCATCAATTAATGTTTTCCCAAACAATAAAATATGGCATTTTAGAACAAAAATGGCCAAAACTATTATACTGAATGAGCCGTACGAAGTAGGTGTTATTGAAATACAATACCCTAGAATTTGGAAGAGCTTCCCCGAGGATGATGCAATAGTGACTATAATAGGCCCTGATCAAAGGAAGCATAATATTGTTGTGAGCGTGGGGTATTACGATTCGGTTTATAGTTTGATCAAGGAAATTAATTATTGTTTGACCAATAACGCGGACTTGTCAGGTATAAACTTTCAGTTCAATAAAGTTACAAACAAAATTAGCATATCCGAAGGTGACGGATATACATTTGTTTTCCAAGGCCGCCTGGCTGAGATACTAGGATTACCCCTAATGGTACGTTCAGACATGAGGCGTCAAAAACGCGCCAGACGCCTAGCGTTGAACGCAGAAAACAAGCCAAGAAGCCGCGTCAGACGCGCGAATAAAACGCGTTGTCCGCCAGGCGTCTATTCGCTTCAACGTCATAAAAAGGAGGAGCTCTCGGTTCTCTGGTGCGAGCCGATGCGAGAAAACCAAACCAGGAAACTGGAAACTGCAGGTGCGATTTGTCGCCAAGTTTATGAATCTGAATAAACATCAGTGTTTGTCTGTCCAGCGATCCTGGTTAAAAGCACAAATCCTCTTGAAATCAGACCGTCAAAACTCTGTCCATTCAGTTGTTTTTGAGAAATGAAGCCTTATCCACGCGCCCCGGAGCTAAACTGTGGTCCGTGAAACTGCAGCCTCCTGACAGACTCATAGATTACGTATTTGCACTTTGCGCTACACAGGCGCCAGTCTCACGGCCTCCCTGACGGAACAGCAGCCCGCAAAGCGGCATTTTTCTGTCTTTGTGTTCTAATTGAGAGAGCGGGAGAGCGCAGTGATGCAGCTCTCCTAATTAGTAGACTATTATAGACTATTTAAAAAGCATTTCAGTCCGTCAAAATGATGGAGAGCCTTGGAAATTTTCAGTCAAAGCAAAATACAATCCGTAAATGAAAAGTGTCGGTTAACCTACTGTATATTGAAGCTTTGACGCTGCCTACATGTTCATTTAATTGTCCTGAGGTCAAATAAATGGAACAAATAAATCCGAATCAGACAACATTTATTGTGAACTGTTTGTGAGGATGAACACTTTTAACAAGCAATGAATTTGTCTGGTGCAACATCAAACGCCTGATAATGTAACCTTAGATTTATTTTACCAATCATTATTTATTTATTTTAATTTGTATTATTTGTAATTTTTATATTTTGCATATTTGGGTTTATTGCATATTAATTATTATTTCGTTAACAGTAACATTATTTTATTATTATAATTTAGAGGTACACTTTAAGAAAAATTATAGCATGAATTTTGTCTGCTTATTAAAGACTTTTAAAACAGCCTATTTACCGCTAAACACAGAAGAGAAAATAACGGTGGTATCAGCATGCAGCTTGTTTCTTGGTGGCAGCAAAGCGCGTACGTTTCTTGGTGAAAACAAAGTGCGTAAAATGCAGACTTTGTTCATGAGAAACACAGTCAATAGACCAACCCAGTCTCTATAAAAATATGTTCTATAGGCCTATTTACATTTTTGCAAAGTCATTTTACGCGCCCACTGAACGTATTTATAAGCAAATTACGTAAAATGACCACTTCATCAAATTACGTACATTCCCGACATTTTCAAAGCTTTTGCGCAGTAACGGCAAAACGTACCAATTTTTAATAAAACGTACTCATTTTACATATAATAAAATAAGTATGTTTCATTACATAGGCCTATGTAAAATTAGTACGTTTTATTAAAAATGTAAAATAAGTACGTTTTATTAGGCATATGTAAAATTATTACGTTTTATTATAAATGTAAAATAAGTATGTTTTATTATATATGTAAAATAATTACGTTTTATTGAATATGTAAAATAATTACGTTTTATTATATATGTAAAATATACGTTTAATTATAGGCCTATATGTAAAATAAGTATAAAACATATTTTTCCAAGGCAGGCAGCACTCGTGTCTGGAGTCGGAATATTCTTTTGCAGGAGGCTACATTAAATAGACTATCATCATGACTGGAGTGACGCGGTCTACATTTGCAGGTGAGAACGCTGCACCTGCACGGACAATGAACAGACCTAGCCTATAAGCCTATGCGTGCTTTTCAGGGCTAGAGCCATTTTGGCCACTTTAGTAAAGAAAATCATTTAGACGTGGCACACGAGTGGATCCTGCTATGCATATGTGACATGTGAGCGCGTAAAAGAGAGAGAGAGAGAAGAGAGAGAGAGAGAGAGAGAGAGAGAGAGAGAGGAGAGAGAGAGAGCGCGTCTGTCTTCTCTCTGCTCCTCGGCCGCTGTTTGTCGCACAGTTGCAGTTTTTAGTTGCACAGAACACCGGCGGCCGTGACCCTATGGCCAATCCGCCCTTGCTTTGTAGGCCTACTCCCTATATTTTAAAATCAGTTAGGCCTAATTCTTACATCCACAAACTTTTTATTTTATTTTTTTTAAGCACTATTCTGCCAAAAGTTTGTACTTTCAAGTACAAGGCCTTATACCAAAATTAGGAGAAATATTAACCGAATTCAATAAAAAGTTTCATACATTGACAAAAATGCAAAATTAAACAAAAAATGTAATGCCCGACAGATCAAGGCCTTCAACCGCAAACCTGCCGCCTGTGCACAAATAATGGCCAAGGTTGTTTATGTGAATATAGGCCTAATGCGAAGGGATTGAATAGAAAAAATAATGTGTCTTTACACGTAAATGTAAGATTATATAATATTACGACAGCTGGTCTAGCCATCATGCGCTCTTAATTTATGGATTGAGGCAAACGGAACCAAATGAAGATTATGAAATACATAGCTAAAAAATAACTTTTCCTCTGTTCATAAACCTATCAATCACAGAGGAACAAGCGATTTACTGTTGCAGGCCACGTGTAGAGGTCGAGTAGGCTACGTCTTGTGCGAGTATGAACAGTTCTGTTCACGTTACATTTTTCGTTTCTTACTTCTAGGTGCATAAATGATTATCATGAATGGCATTATTTTTGCTCATGTACGATAATTAAGCTGCAGCCTTGCTATCAAACTGTACCGGATAAAAAACATAGGCTAGCCTATATTTTTCATACAAGTTACGTTCATGCACGTATTGAGACTCTAATTCTTTTTACCGATTTCCAATTACAAAACGTGTTTAACTTGATTCAGTTTCAATAGGCTATAATTGAAACATCACTGTATTCTTTTAAAACGGACCAAGTGGACTATGGGTCTAAATATTCTAGGGTGTGCTATTATTATGAACGCTTAAACCCTACAGCCTGGTGGCCTAAATAAACATTTACCTGGCTGTCCAGCGTGGCGCTGATTGTCTCCAAACTAGGTCTTTGTTTTCGTCTCTGTAGAAGAGAGATGATGTGTCGTAGCCTACTTTCCTGTTGCTTACAGCGCGAACGAGCGTCTCCTCCTCGCTGCTCGGCTCGCTGCACCTGTTCACATTGCTGCCGCCACGTCCAGTCGGGGGCGTGTACATTCACAGCGACTGCTCTGCTTCTACCACTCGCAGGCCATGCCCACTGCTCGCTCGTGGCGCACTAGACGCTCGTTTGAAACGCTCCACAGTGAACACCGCGCCGCGCCGCCAGTGTGAGACGCTTCGCAACGCTGAAAACGCTACTCTTCGCGCGTCTACATAGACTTTACATGGGACGCGTACGCCCGTTCGCGTTATATGTGAACGTACCATAACACTCCTGTCAGCGTTAAGAGTAATCAAGCCCTTAATGCCCCGCATCCTGCTGATATACACGCTGGTTGCTATAATCTCCTGATTTACAGCAATATCGCCGAATTCCAACTAGTAGGTGACAGCTACGTGCCGCTGCTGAGATGTATAAATGTGACTAACCAGACGCAGGAAATGCCCACTCTGTCATTTGATAAGGTTCATTACACCATCGTTGTCCAAGACCATTATAGACGATATAGAAATCTCACTGAAGAACGATCAGAACCAGCATATCCCATTTTTATACGGGAAAGTACTGCTGAAACTTCATTTTAAACCTAAAAAGAACTATGGCTTTCACCCCTTTTACACGGGATGAAAGCAAATATATTGCTTATTATATTAATCAGGCTGGTGGCGAACTCCCGGGATTCAGCGGCGTGAGTGTACAGTACGGAAACGGATTGGGTGGACTGTTTAGAGGCTTGTTTCGATGGCCAGTCCTCTCCTAAACGCCGAATAAGCATCGCTAAGCCACACTTGAAAAGAGCGGCCGGTAACATTGTTAGAGAGGTAGCAACAAACGTTGCTAGAACAGCGCTACTGAACGCCGGTACAGGACGGAAAAGGAGGAGGAACCAGGGTGGAAACAGATTGGTGGTTTCACAAAAAGAGGAGTTAAAAGACCACCCACCACGAGCACTGACGTGTGCTCTGTTAGAAAGCGGTCTAAAAGAGCAGGGTCAACCCAAAAGGGCTCATTTGTAGTGAGAGCAAGACGAAGACTACACCTCGGATATATTCTAACATGGCCCTTCTTCATAATCAATCAAAAGAATGCGTCAAAAACGGAACTGGATCTCTTACAGTACCGTACACGCAGACATCCATGAAAAGTCTACCTTTGTTGAAATCCCACCCGTGTCGTCAATTACAGACACTGGCCCCATTGAATTTTACATATCAGGTAGTGGAGAGGACTATCTTGACCTAAATGACTCGTATCTCATGTTACGGGTGAAGATTGTTAATGCTGATGGGACTAATATTGCTGCGGGCACAGACGTTGGCGTAATTAATACCCGACATGTACACTCTTCTCACAAGTAGATATAATGCTCGGTGATAGATTAATATCTCAGTCATCAAACACGTATCCTTTTCGAGGAATTATGGAGTGTTTATTAAACTACAGCCAGGAAACATTGAATACACAGTTTGGTACCGCTTTGTTCTCTAAAGACACATGCGGTCATATGACGCAGCGTCCGTAGCGGGGCAATAACAAAGGACTAACAGCGAGAGGACAACAAACTGAAAATGGGCGTATCGTGGAGCTGATCGGGCCTATTCACAGTGATTTATTTTTTCAAGAAAACTTTTGCTTAACGGGTTGGATTTGTCACTGAAATTCATACGTTCAAAAGATGAATTCGCCCTCATGTCTGCGGAGGCTAACCCAGCGTTTCACGTTAAGATCGTGTCGGCTAGTATCTTTATTAAAAAAGTCACAGTCGCACCTGTTGTGAGACTGGCTCACAGCAAAGCCCTACAGCAAACAAATGCGAAATACGCTATAGATCGGGTCACATTAAAAACCTATTCCATCCCGGCGGGGACAAGGGTGTGTAATCAGGAAAATCTTTACATGGGCAAATACCAAAATTTCTAATTATAGGATTTGTAGATAATGATGGGTACACCGGGAGCTATACACGTAACCCATTTAATTTTCAACATTGTAGCACAGAATTCATCTCATTGTGTGTAAATGGTGTATCCATACCCGCTAAACCCCTACAACCGCTTTTTCATAGACGTCAGTATGTTCGCTCCTATTATGAACTGGTACAATCAACAGGTCGTTACTTAAAGGACAGATCGTTGGCAATTACGCGCGAAGACTTTGCCGACGGTTACACACTCTTCTGTTTTAATTTGGAGGCCGACGGTGGACACACAGGAAACGTGTCTCTGATTAAATCTGGAAACGTGAGACTCGACGCACGCTTTCACGTAGCACTACCTAAGACGGTTAATATGATCTGTTATGCCGTCTTTGACTCCATAATTGAGATCTCCAACAGACGACAGGTGTTGCTCGATTACTATTAACACAGACGAAGACATGAAATACCATCGAGTTAACCAGCATTATAAGAAAATGTACGCTGAGGAATACACACTTTACGGGTGTCTTTGCCTCCGATTTACTTCCTGCACGTGTCACCAAACTCCCTGCAGTAATTATTATTAATACACACCCCTCCTCCAAACCCGGAGAGCACTGGCTGGCCCTCTTTATCTCTGCGAGTCGTTATGGTTATTTTTTCGATAGTTTTGGAAATCCCCCTGGCTACAAACGTTTTCCAACAGATATAAAATATTTCATCAGCAAAACTGCGACGCTGTTTTCTACTCTACGAAGCAAGTCAAAGCAACCAGTCCCTTGCCTGCGGTAAACATTGTGTGTTTTTTCTTTATCATATTCATAGAGGCATGTGTTATGAAAAGTTTCTTCGATGTAATATTCTGATTTAGTTGTAATGATGCTATGGTTGTCAATTTGTGAATGGGATACAACCGTAGCTATTTGTCGTGATTTTAACTTTGTATGTGTCATGTTAAACATAATAAATAAATAAAAGCATTTTGATATTCTGTATCACGTCATTTATTTTAAAACAAATTTAAAACACGTTACAAAAAGATTCACAAAATACATGCTAGAAAAAAATACATTTCAGTAATATTCATAAAATACAAATACGAAAAAAATACATTTCTGTATGATTCATAAATTCAAATATGAAAAATACATTTCAAGAAGCTCACCAAATACAAATTGAAAATTCAAATATGAAAAATACATGCTAAAAAAATACATTTCAGTAAGATTCACAAAATACAAATTGAAAATTCCATAATGAAAAAAAAAAAAAACATGCAGAATGAAAATCTCTTTAAAACCTTATCCACGTAGGGAGAGTTTATCTGTCCTTTTACCTTAACACTAGATGGTGTGCTAAAATTTGGTGAGAGTATGATTTCTTTTTACGTTTGACCGTGTCCAAAGCTCTAGGTCTTGAGCCTGGAGTACTAACAGGCAAGTCTCCATTAGGACGTTTTTTAAAATAAGATATAGTGTCACGAACTTGTGTATTTGGTACTGTTGACAACGGTACATTCAAATGAGCTAGTGTTTCTAAAAAAGCCTTCCACCCTACAGGCCTAGACACATCTGAAACATTGTTGGGCGTTGTTACACTTTTGATTAAATCGTACACGTGAGACCCTCCAACAGTCTGGTTATTAATAATAACCTCCCCTCGTGCATTCCACGCAATTGTGTCTGATGCTCTGCTCAAAGCATTCAAAATTTGTTCTGCGTTTCTCAGGTTCCTTTTAGGCATGTGTCTTAAAACCTCAGCTGTCACAGGATCAGTCAGGACCACATCACCGTTATCCGTTATAGCGTCATCCCTAGTCATGTTAACATCACTTTGTGGCATAGAAAAGTCAACACCGATTTTTCGCGCTCGTCCTGTCTTACAAGAGATAAGAACCGCTGAAGGATTTTAGAATATTGTTTGGCCTTTCATCCCACCCATATTA
>CM076396.1:49775-101230 GCA_038363315.1 Mugilogobius chulae
TCCAATGAGCGTTAGTGGCCGCCATTGACCAGGGACAGAGCTCGACCCGGTTCTTGTGAGTCGCGTGCTACTTTACGTTCTTCTTTACGTTCTTTACGCTGCTAGTGGAAGTGTGAATGTCACTCAGGACAGTCCCCGGGATGATCTTGAGACATATTTGAGCGTTTGCATCATTCTGGACAGAAAAACTAAGATTGTGTGAACTTGTGTAAGCGCTTGACTCTTTATGGAGCGGAAACTTTATTTATAAAGTCGGATTTAGGCATTTGTAACCGAGGAGAGATGAGACGAGTGTTAGAGAGTTGGGCTAGTTATTAGTTCATACATAGCTAGCTAATATTCAGCTACATTAGTTTCATTCATATTTTTAATACAGTGACTTTTCATTTGGACTGAAAAAACAGATTATGATTTTAAAGACCATTATTAAGATTTATTTGTAAGGCCAAAAACGAAAATCAGTGAATATACTTAGTCTACTTAGTCTTTTCTTGTTACGTTTTCGTTTATACAACCTTTTAAAGTTAATATTGTTCATATTTATTTATCCTTAAGCGAAAATATGTATCTCCCACAGCTGTAGGTGAATGTAGCCTTTACTCATTCTATACTGAAGCATGTGTGTGCCCGTAAACACTCCAAGCCTAATGTTTATGTATTAAATCTGTGTGCTGTGCATGGGAGGAGGATGAACGTTCTACATAGTATATATAGTAAAAGTTTTAAACGGAAGTAACCATTGTTCAAACATGTCAAGGTAAAGTCATCAGAGGTGTGAATTACACTCAGGACTTGGACTTGAGTCATTATTTTTATTGGTTACTGGAAGTGATTTAATGAGTCTTGGGACTTGGACTTGTCCTCCTTTGACTTGGACTTGTCTCTCTTTTATTGAATTGTCTCCTTTGCTTGGACTTGTTCTTTGACTTGGACTTGTCTCTTTTGACTTGGACTTGTCTCTTTGACTTGGACTTGTCTCTCATTGACTTGGACTTGACTTGGACTTGTCTCTCTTGATTGGACTTGTCTCTCTTTGCTTGGACTTGTCTCTTGACTTGGACTGTCTCTTTGACTTGGAGACTTGACTTGGACTTTGTCTCTCTTTGACTTGGACTTGTCTCTCTTTGACTTGGACTTGTCTCTCTTTGACTTGGACTTGTCTCTCTTTGACTTGGACTTGTCTCTTGATTTGGACTTGTCTCTTTTTGACTTGGACTTGTTTCTCTTTGACTTGGACTTGTCCTTTTTGACTTGGACTTGTCTCTTTGACTTGGACTTGTCTCTCTTTGACTTGGACTTGTCTCTTTGACTTGGACTGTTTCTCTTTGACTTGACTGTCTCTTTTTGACTCAAACTTGTCTCAATCAAAATCGTAATATTATTTTCTCTTTCTTCATTCGTTGTCTTTCTTCAATCAGAGCAGTAGTTTGCCTGATAATCTTTTAGATTTACACGAGTAACATGTATGTAACTTTGTACATGTCTTGGGTAATAGTAGTAATAACTGCTGTGTTTCTTAGTACTGTGATAACTTATGAGTGTGTGTTCTCTTGTTCTGTGGACATGAGCTCCCACACAGAGCGTTTCATATAAAGGGCTTTTGTGATGCTTCAGTCACCAGAGCTGTGGACACCACACACACACACACACACACACACACACAAGGCACTGACAGTCTCTTTAACAGTATAGAACTAATACAGTATGACTTATATTGTGTTCTCCGCATTAGAGATCGACCGATATGGGTTTTTCTTTGTCCAATGCCGATACCGATATTTCAAAAATGTTGTCAGCCGATGTCGATATCAGTGGCTGATTTCAAGGTGATTTCCGAGTTTTTAAAAGCACAGCAGGGTGAGATAGTAGAACCAAAAAAACCTTGAATCTAAACTCTTCTTCACCCTGGTACATGTGTGTCTCTTCATATAATTAATAATGACACTTGTTTGTATTTTGGCCCAAGAAACAATGATTTCATCGCCTCATGAAAGACATACTGTTCATATTAACAAACAAACAAACTCTTATTAAAGCTTGTACTGCAGCCACACTCATAGAGCAAGGATAAAACTTAACGACATGTGAATGATCAATTCAAACTACAGATTAGTCATGTAGAGAGAGAAAAAAAAGTGTTGTTGTTTCAAAAGACTCAGCTGAGGAAAAGCCCAAACTACTGCCTAATCACATATCGGACAAACGGAGGCTGATAGCCGATATGCCTGATATAAAAAATATAGTATATATCTAAATATCGGCCCCCAAATATGTCCTGGCCGATATATTGGTCTGCCTCTACTCTGCATGTTTGCCTGGTGTGTCTCCTCACACTAACAGACTCATTTATCAGTACAAGTGCTTAATTGCAAGTGCAAACTGAAAAAAAGTGCAAAGCTTATTATTGTGAGAATCTTAAGCTCAATTTATTCTTGAAAGATGCACATTAAGCATCGAGAGATTCATTGTTTTTTTAGGGTGCACGGTAGCAGAGTGGTTAGAGCTCTGGCTTCCCAATAAGGAGGTCGTGGGTTCGACTCCCGGGTCGGACCATATCAACATCTCACGATCTCTCTGGGTGGAGTTTGCATGTTCTCCCCGTGTCACTGTGGGTTTCTCCGGTTCCTCCCAAAACATGCATGTTTAGGTTGATTGGGCATCACTGTAAATGTCCCTGTGAGTGAATGTGAGAGTGAATGTTTGTCTGTCTAACCCTGCGACGAGTTGACCACTGTCCAGGGTGTTCCCCGCCTAAGGCTCAAAGTCACTGGGATAGGCTCCAGTCACCCGCGACCTCTAACGAGATTAAGCGGTAGAAAATGAATGAAAAAGATGAATTGTTTATCAACACGGGCAGTGGCACACACCTGATGTGCAGAAAGAGCAGCCGCTGATTGACCAAGCTAGAGAAACAACTTGAGCTAGGGCTGTTGTCAACTAACTTCAAGAGTCTGTCACTGTGAGGAAACAAAAGTTCTGCTGCTAATTCAACATTTGTGAATGAAATTCAACCCCCTACATTCAGGGGAAAAACAGTGAGAAAAGCCTTGCCTGAAGCTTCAGGAGACAGACGTGTGTCAGACCGGTTCAGACCTGATCCAAACAGCTGAGGAGCAGACTGTTTGTTGTTTATTCAAACAAGTTTCCACAGCTGAGCAGATGGAGAGTGTCTCTTTCTTTCTGCATGGAGCATGAGCAGAATGAAAGTGATGCTGACTGAAAATCCCTCTATACTGTCTCTCTCTAGTTGGCATCTGGATTGTTTAAATCCATCAGTGTCCTGCTGATAAGACTATTTGTCAATATCCTTATCAAGTCATCAATATTAAAAATCTATCCAGTTGAAAGTTCACAAAGTGTTGTAACAATGACGTATGTTGGTCATATTCTGTTTCAGGATCAATACAAGCTCATGTGTCTGAGGTGTCACAACATCAGAGTTTAGTGTGTGATTATTGTCACCAAATAAGTTTATATTACTACAACCAAACAACAGCACAATCTTTCTTTTCCTTTCAGTCTATAGGCTGGAGGACCACATGCAGCTCCTTAAAGCCTCCAGTGTGGCTCTTTACACTCAGATGACAATGAAGAATTCAAGTCTAAAAACTTAAACCACATTGTTTCATTATGAGCCGTTTTACAGTCTATATTTAAATGTATTAAGGACCTCTCTACAAACACACAGATGCTTTACAGAATGAACATGTGTGAAGTGAAACAAACTCAAACGTATTTAACATAGGCCTGCATCAGATCACACAAACAGATTACAGTACTTGTTGTAAAATGTGTGTGAATTCACCTAAATGTCTCACACTCTTTGCTGTTAATGTGTCAGACTAACTGCTCAGAGTGGGTCTGGTCACCACTCCCCCTTCTGTGTTTCAGATCAACTCCACAACCAACGGCCAATCAGATGAGTTTGTTTGTGTGACGCAGATGAAACAAAGGAGCTGATTGGTCGTCTGTCACTTAGACAAAAATCTAACTTCACCTCACATTCAATCATTTTTTTCTGTGTTCATTGATCCTGCAGAACCTGCCATGTTTTCAGTTCGATGTGTTATTTTTTCATGTATTTTTTTGTCAGGAGCAGCCATGTTGGTTTTCACACGACAGACAATGACAATCATGGTCACTGAAATTTGTTATCTTTTTTATATATTGTCTGGATTTTCCAGCCAACTTGAAACTAGCATTTTCTGATAAAACTACTAGGCTAGTGAAATGTTCTTACTGCACTGGCTGATTGTTGCAGGGCTTTTTTACAGTGTAGACTTGGAGAGAGATAAAATAAATCTTCTTGTTTCAGACTCAGCTGATGACAGTGAGTGTGGCTGCACCTCAGAGAACAGCGACTTATACTCCGGTGCCACTTATTTCACTTTTTTTTTCTAAAACATGCTTTTGGGGCTTCTGCGACGTATATTCCGGAGCTTCGTAGAGTCCAGAACATACAGTCATTGTAATATTAGGAAAGTGACTTGAGAGCCGATCAGATTTTTTGAGGGCCGATTTGGCACCGGGCCTTAATTTGAATACGGTAGGCCTGATGTTGAAGAGCAAAAATGCAGAAGCACTGTATTTCACTGTTCTTTATAAAACACACAAGACAAAGGGCCACACTGGGACCGTCGTTGTCCTTGAAGTTCTGGTTGTAACGAAACTTAACCTTATTCATCTTGATATTCTACAAATATTAGTCTGTTTATTGATTTTTGTGTATTTATGAAGTGACACTTACTAAATACACAGTTGTAGAAGTCTGAAAAATGACTTAATCCAATGAAATGATTGTCTGAAACTTACTCCTGGCACTATTACTTAAGACTTAGACCTTGAGGGCCACATAAACCCTAACACTAACCCTGGGCCTTGTGTTTGTCACATGTGCACAAGTGTCCAATTAAAAAGTCTTTTCAGCTCAGTAATTTCAGACTTAGAGAAGCTGTCCAGGTACAGAAGGGTAGAGTTTATGAGTTTAAATGTCCTGTACACCTCCTGTATCGATACGTGTTACCAATGAGTTTGTCACGATATATCCTGATACTGATACTTACTGATACATCGAGAGCAGCCCCACTAGATACAATTATTAACATCTATTTCTTATGATTATTTTGTGATGTAAATAATAAATGACAAATCTAAAGTCAAACCGACCTAAGATTCATTCAAGGAAGAGATCATCTCCATCACTCACTTTTATCATTGATTGTTTTTACAAACCTCATGTGTCCACTTTGGATTGTGCCTGAGTGTGTTTTGTTCCAGATAAAGAAAGTGTGTCGGAGGTGACAGTGTTAAGTCCACTTTTTATGTGTGAGTTAATATTTGTCTTTCCTTCTGTGTGTTTGTGTGTCCACTCTCTGTGTGTGTCTGTGGACCGAGCACAGGTCACACACAGCAGATAAACACCGCTTTAGCTTGTCAAATACTTACCTGACTGTCCAAATACTTGTTACTTACAAACGCTTCAGAACAGAAATCATAAAGTAAGGAGAGACTGCTGCACTTGTTTGATAAAATGAAACACGTGTCTGATGACTAAACTAAAACTGTTAAAAAGAAAAATGGTGTTTGGCATTTTTTTTCTGACTAGTATTATGATTATATTTGTAATTCTGTTCAAAGTTGACATATTAAACTCATCCAGGACAAGAAGTACTAAAACACCTGTATTTTGAACATTTTTGACAGTTTTTATCACTATTTTTGTTGTTTTTAAGGAAAATTGTGCTACTTCAGCTAGGATGCACCGATACCACTTTTTTTGATTCTGATCGATATTTATTTTCCTGTACTCGTCGATACCGATACCAGGCATTATTTTTCTTAGAGGTCCTGAAGCTGTTGTAACTCTCATTATTGGGGGAACATCACATCATTCTCCATTTCAATACTTTGAACAGATGGAGGGCAGCTAAAATTATTTTGCTTTCAGTCATTTTTGCTGTAATAAAGAAAGGAAATGACTCTAGTTATTAACAGAAATCACAACATTGTAAATGCTTGTCCTTTAAGCAGACAGCCTTAAAAGCCCTGGAGAAGAGTTTATAAAAGCATGCCTTATAGCCAAAGTTGCTTCTGTCACCACGGCCACACTTTGGACAATATGGACATGCTGTACCTCTTCTGAAAGCTTACATTCTGCACTGTTCAGTCGCTGGATTTGTTTCTCAATTGCAGCAAGTCACAATGCATGCACAAGCATAGAAGCAGAGCTACGTTAGTCGCTATAGTCATAAACAGCTGGGCACACTGAGGTGATATCTGCAACTGACAACATGTAGAAGTTATAAATGTTTTCTTTCTTCATGTGTCACATCTGATATTAGGTGATTTAGTCTGTTTGAGAGTTGACTTTAGGCTCATGTGAGATAATATGAACTGTTCAATGCAGAGCTCACTTGCCTGACCAGTCAGCCCCTCCTACATTCTGTTGAATGCAGAAGGGTCTGAAACTGAAGAGATAGCCAACGATTTCGTCATCCAAGTTAGGACGATCCAATCACAAACGCCCCTCCTCCCCTCCCTCCGCAATTTCAAAACTTTTTTCTAACCGTTTCAAAATAACCAAGACGGCGGACGTAGCGACGTAGCTGATAGTTCATTGTTTTCGGCTATAGCTTCGGTTTTAAACAATTAGGGACGTATCAATCAAACCGTAGCAGCAAACCGCGTTCAGGCCTTCATATAGATCAATGCTCCATTGAAAAATCCTTGCGCTACATATTTACTATAACAACCTGTTTAGCGCGTCGCTGCATCGGGGAATTTCCGGGTTTTCTGTGATTGGTTAATTCCGCCTCGGAAAGCCCGTCCCTCGAAATTGATCCCCAGCGCTCTGATCCCAGACCCTTACGTCTTTGCACAGTGTCTGTCAAAGCGTGTAGGGACTGGCTGGTCAGGCAAAGAGCTCACTGCTGCAGCTCTGACTGGCTGCAAGTCAACAGACTCCACACAGCTAAGTGGTATCGGTGCCTGGTATCGGGACCAATTTTACAAGTACAAGTACGAGTATTAGGCACTGGTATCGACCCGATACCCAATACTGGTATCGGTGCATCCCTAAATTCAGCATAATGCCACTAGTCTGCTGGAAATCAAGAAAAAGAAGAAGAAGAAGGACTTAATCTGGAATCTTTTTACACACTGGGATTACACATGATCAAAGACAGAAGAAAGCCAGGCTGTCTCCACCGCTGATATTTAATTTTCATATTTAGAGGTCCACTATCAGTTGTAAACCAACATATTAATGCATTTTCCGTCAGGTCTCTCTCTTCCTTAATCAACTTGTCAGTTCCTCTCAAGACTGGTAGTGACACTAAATGATTGAGCTGCATTACATTGACAGTAACTATGAGGGCATTATCACTGACGGGAGAATAATAATTAGATTACATGTTGCACTTCAAAATAACAACAGTCCTAACGCTGTTATACTTAAACGTTGGTTATCGTCGTAGACATTTGTTATGAATCTTACACAGCTGACGAATACGGTTTGGTAGAAAAGACAGTTTACTCATTTACAAGTGAAGACGTCATGCCAGCTTTAAGTAACTTGTCTCAGACCACAGCACCACTGGCAGAGTCAAAGTCCACGAGTGCTGCAGTAATAAGCCTAAACATGCACTCTGAAGACCTTAAATGTAAAAGCAGTCATCACAGCAGCAGAAGTGCTTTCTCAGACTGTTTGAATGAGCAGCAGCTGCTTCAGTGCTTCAGTGCTTTTGGCTCCGTGTTTAAACTATTACTTAATCACACAAGTGCTGACGCCCCTCTGCCAGGACCGGATCATGGGACACCCCTCTTATTTAAGAGAGGAACTTTGGAAGAGCCACTACTAAACTGGATCTAAGTGCATCTCATAACATCATGTTTAAAATGACTTTTAGGACCTTTTAATTATCACAAACTTACCAAGAGTTAGAACTTCATTCATATTAGTGTGGACTTGCAAGTCATGACTTGGACTTGAGTCAGATTTGAGTCACTATTTGGATGACTTGAGCCTTGACTTGCCCACTGATTTGCTGGTTCTCTTGTAGCCTGGGCCAATCAAACAGCTGCATGTGCTGCAACTAGCGACCACTGACTCTACAAGCAAGTCTTCATAACCCCGCCTCCACGACTTGTTCCACACTCTTCTGACCCCGACAGCCTCGTTCACACCAACACGCGATGGCCAAAAGCTGCCAAACCAGGTCAGACTAGCGTGTGAAAGACCATTAAGATTTGTTACTCGACTTGATGCTTCTCTTCAAAAAATCAGTTTACATTAACAAAACTGAAACATTTCTTTTCTCTTTTTTTTAATGACCAGAAATTGGTTTTAAATTGGATTGTTTCTAAAAATCAATGAAACTGTAGAAATATAAGATGTATTTGATACTTTGATTTAAGACTTGAAACTAAAAGCAGAAGACTTGCATTTGTGGGGCTCTTACATGAACTTGTCTCTCTTTGACTTGAGACTTAACTTGACTTGGGACTTGGTTTCCTTGTGTCACCTAATGCCTCCGCTCATTTTCATTTCACTGCAGTTACTCGGTCAGGAAGTCAAGTTGGCCAATCAGTGAACAGAGATGGCCAGAACCAACCTGAGTTCAAATAGCAGACTGTGTTATGTATGTGTCGTCCTGTGATCTCATGTCAAATGTTAACTTACCATATGATTATGTACCGTCCGGTACCTTAAATTTACTGCACTGCTCAGTAAATGTGTACCTTAAATGTACACAATACACATGTACACGCTGGACTGCAAACCAACTAAAAAGAAGTGTTTATTTAAAGCTAAATAGTCCCCACCTGTAACAATAATCTGTCTAATGGACTTTCATCCATCTGTAGCTGTCTGTAATTGCTTGTGGCTCTGGTGTGTTGCAGGTGTTCAACGCTCGCACAGCAGAACTGGTCAGTCACCATCAGGTGGAGATCTCACAGAGTTTCCCCAAAGAAGGGTAAGTCATACTAATCATCATACACAGACAGAACATGTGGACATGCAGACACATCACACACAGCTGGACAAAAGTTCGAAACACAGATCTTCAGCTTGTTCCTGTGACTGTCCTGGACACATCCTGACTGTACCTGATCACATGTCTCTGTTTCAGATGGGTGGAGGCAGATCCAAAAGAGATCATACGCTCGGTGTACCAGGTCATGGAGAGAACGTGTGAGAAGCTCCAGCAGCTCCGAGTGAACATCTCCAGCATCAAAGGTCTGCACACTCCACTAGAATATATATAATATCTGTCAGCTTTTGACTGCATCATCGCTAGTAAATTATGACTGTTGATGTCATTTAAAGCACTCCAATAATTCTGAAGTATGTTATAATGATATTTATGACATTTACAACATCAAGTTCACAAATAAAAAAAACAACATCAACACAGAGTGGTGGAAGCTGTGTACAAGGATTGGCTGAATAAAGTGCAACACTATTGACAACAATTGATGTTATTTTTCAAGAAATGAGAAATGATTTGCTCTTTTAACATTGTGACTGAATAAACCTACATAACGCATCCTGCTGACATGTGCCTGCTCCACAGCCATCGGAGTGACCAATCAGAGAGAGACCACCCTGGTGTGGGACAAGGAGACTGGAGAGCCACTGTACAACGCCATCGGTAACTCTCTCTAAATGATCTCACTCACTTTGTATGTGTAGGCAGAGAGGAAGCTTTTTTATTTAAGTCTTTGCTCAGGAGCTAACTACAGAAGACATGGTACAAGTTAACCAAAAGCAGAGGAGATTGAGAGTAGTGACAGGATAAAGAACGTAGCTCATATTTGGCTCCTGGGGCAAACTGCAACAAAACAAAAAGGAGAAAATGCACCTAAGAAGTGTTTCTCAAATATTTTCAAGAGACAATGGTGGCAGGGACAAGCTTTAAATCTGCCCATAGTTACGTTGTATTGCCCCTGCGCGTGTAGTCAGGCTTTTTGAGGGAACGCCCACTTCTACATGAAGGAGACAAAAGCTGTCTGTGTGCATTACAACTATGGAAACTGACGAAAACCTGCCTGTTTCTATCTTACTTTTATTGATTTCAACACGCTGCACTAACAGGCAGGAGGTTTTAAGTCTAGCCCAGGTTAAGCCTGGAGCCTTTTCATTTACATTTTGATGAAGATAGAAGACGCCAAAGAACTGGAATCTCTGATGAATGAATGTCTGAAACACCTTCATCATGCATGGCTAACACTAGCCTCACATGATTTACAGCCAAGTGACTGAAAACCTTTTAAATCTGCTCCAGTGTGAGACAAAACCTGTTTACCACAGAATGGGACAAATCATGAGGAGTAAAGTCATTTTATTAAATCACAAACACAGCAGGAGGAAGAGCTTTTCCAAACACTTTGCTTTGTGCTTCGTCTAAAAGACGTCCTACTTTCACAGACAAATGTACTGAACATGCAATAGAAGCATCCATTCCTTTCTTTACCAAAAAATAAGAAAAGTTTTGCGCTTCTGTAAAGCACTTCTGATTCCAGAAGATTACGTGGCGCATGTGCAAAGGGTCAATATACAGTATTTATGATACTACAGCATCAAAAACATCATTTTAATACCAATTTATTGCTTACTACTAGTTTGTAGATTATTGGGGCAAAATGGAGTGCTCCATAGTCTTTTCCATGAATGGGAAACACTGGGATGTATTAGAACTACAAAAGCAAATGTAACAGGTCTAAAATACACAAAACGGCAATCTAGGAGAATCAAATTCTCATCTTTTCGTCTCAGTGAATAATCTATGTTTTTTACATCACAAGTATGCCTCTGAGCTGTTCTCACTTCTGGCTCCGCCTCATACTATTTTAGTGTACAGTCAGTACACTGGCTGCAGATTCCTCTCTAATGCCACACCAGCAGCTCATGTGTGTATTCTGAACGTATTTGATTGATCTAAAGTATTTGTGTGTGTGTAGTTTGGTTGGACCTGCGAACTCAGTCCACTGTGGAGAGACTCATCAGCAAAGCTCCAGGACGGAACAAGAACCATCTCAAGGTACAACTACACTCAACCAGCCTTTCCATTTCCAATGTTCCAAAGCCTTTTTTAAAGACAGAAATACAAAATGACTTACAACAAATCCAGAAAAGTCAAAGTTACACCCTCTTAATTTAGATTGTAGATATTTTTACTTAATGTAAGTATCTCTTCTAACAGGACAAATGCATGTTTTCTGCTCATGTAAAAGAGCCACATGAAAACAGATACAGTCAGGACTTTATTGTTTTTATTGTTCAAAACCCTATTACAAAAATAACCTTTCCTTTCACCATTTAGTATTCAACTCAACACACAACACTGTAAAAAATAAAAAGAGAAGCAACTTGTGTTGTCCGATGAGTGAAGAAAATCAGTTATACATTAGGACAGAGCACAATAGGGAAACAGACAATACTAATATCTATATTTGGCCTCCTACCGTGGCCGGTAATCGATGCTCAAAATCACAAACTTACTTTTCTCTTTGGTATAAAAAGTTCAAAACAAAATGGATTTATCTGGAATGTAAACATTTTGTGACGTTAATGTGTAGCCCTATTTTAGCTTAAAGTTAAAGCTCATGCTGAGTTCAGACCAACAGCATTGGAGCGTTCATTTTTGCATGTTAAAAGCGAAATATGACGCCAGAATATTTACTAAGCTGATGTCCCAACAGGCGTCCTAAACGTCTCAATGTGCCTTTGAGGGACAAGGACACTTTTTATGCCCCGACGTGCTTTCTTCCTGCATCAATCTTGTATAACACCAACCATAACATACAAGTATAGGAAACGCTTGGTGGTGGTCGGAGGGTTGAGGCGCCAGGTGTTTTAGGGTTAAATCACTTCTGCTGTCGCTCCAACCCTGTCTGATCTGAAGACTGGTATGAGAGTTAGGATCATTAAAGTAAAGATTTTATACATTTCGCTCCAGTTTAGGTGATTTTAAGATTTTTTGTTTGACTTCCTGATGATCAATGATGACATCATGTAGGAGGTTACCTAGCAACAATGTGGCAAACTGGACCAAAACTCCTTTTAAAATGGACAACTACAATTGCAGAAGAATTATTTAGTTCAATTTATGTTACAGGGTAAAATCAAAGTATCTCGGAAGAAAATTTTTATTTACTAGTCCTCCTGTCATCAATGTCAAACTCTGCTTTACTTCCTGTTATTTTCAACATAACTTGGTATTCGACATCAAAAGTTGTTTTTGATTAAGGCACAATTATTATTTATATCTACAACAGGTTAAATTATGAAATCAAAAGAACTTGTCATACACATAGTTTCTTTCCATATTGACTCTTTAGTCTGTTCAAAATTTAAAAAGTGTTGCTTTAGAAAAATAAAAAAAACGGCCAATGCCAGTTTTTCTGATATATTGCCCATCCCTAATGCAAAAAGTTATACATCACATAAGGAATAACATTTAAATGAAAAGTTACATTTGTGTGATTGTAAAACAGTGGCTGATTGTTCAAAAGAAAATCTAGTTTTGACACACTTCTACAACAGTTCTCCCCTCATATAAAATATATTAACCTCTATTTGCTTCAAAGTAAAAGACAGAAGAACAAAAGTGTTATTTGAGTTGAGGGAAATAAGCCGTGTCTCCAGGATAATTCCAGTAAATGCCTAGTCCGGCGAGCAGAGGCTGAGTGAAGGTGGTCTGGACCCTGTGGACGAGCCTCATGTTTCCCTCAGACACGCTGTAAAAGGCCAACACCCCTGCACCGTGGTCCAGGTAAACCCCGATTCTGGACCCGACCGGACCCGGCACCTCCGACTCCGCTGAGTTAAACACAAACGTGGAACTGGTTTTGTCACAGTCCAAGGCCCAGGATCTGTTGTTGTATCCAAATCGACACTCATTGGAGTTTCCGTTTCTTTGAATATCTCTGTATGAGGCTGCTATCCGAAACCACGTCCCGCTCCGCTCCACCTCCCAGTAACAGCGTCCCGTCAGACTCTCTCTGCTCAGGACCTGGTTGTAGTAGGTGAATCTGTCGGGATGATCAGGATAACTCTGGTCTTCACTCGGGACTGTGGCTCGTCTGTTTCCGTCAGACAGAGACAGGTATGAAGAAGCCGTGTTTGGGTCCAGAGTGATTTGTGTAGAGTATTGTAAGAAGTGCTCTCTGCAGCTGGACTCTTCTGGTGACAGTAGAACCTGGACTGGACTCAGAGTGAGCTGCAGTTTGTCCCTGAGCGCTGACACAGCTCTGGTCACTTCCTCAAAGTAGCTCCGGGGCCCTGTCTGAATCCTGGCTGGTTCTGTGCTCTGTTGTCTGTGGACAGTGAAGTGTAGAGCTGTAGAAACTGGTTATGATCCGGAGTGAGGCCCAGTGTGTCCAGCTCAGAGAGGCTCCTCTTCAGCTCAGTCACGTCCTGCTGCAGTTGGTCCTGGAGCTCTTGGACTCGGCTCAGTTGTGTTGTCTCCTCAGACTGGATCTGCTGCTCCACTTCAGAGCGTCTTTTCTCCAGGAGAAGGGCCATCTCTCTGAAGCTGTCCCTGCTGCGCTGCACTGCTGTCTGGGCAGAGCGGCTGATGTCCTGGGCCTCCTGTTGGAGCTTCTTCAGGTCTGTCTCTTTGTCCTGGAGGCTCTGGAGCAGCAGGGCCCTCCTGGCCGGCAGCTCTGCCTGTCTCTGAGCTCTCTCTGAGGCAGACGTCACTATGTCATGGCCCTTGTGCTGGTCCATAGAGCAGAGGTAACAGATGCTCTGCTGGTCGCTGCGACAGAACATCTTCTTCACTTCGTCATGTTCAGAGCAGATGTTTTCCTGGAGCTTGTGTGACGGCGCCACCAGCTGGTGTTTCTGTAACGCTGCAGCATCATAATGAGGCTGGAGGTGGCTCTGACAGTAAGAAGCCACACACTGCAGACAGGACTGCACAGCCTTCAGTTTCCTCCCAGTGCACACATCACAGGACACATCCTGAGGTCCTGCATAGCAGCGGTCAGCAGGGGGCGCTGTCTTCAGCTGTTCTACTAAACGTGCTAACATGACATGTTTGTTCAGGACAGGCCTGGGGCTGAAGCTCTGGCGACATTCAGGACATCTGTAGAGCTGCTTCTGCTCCTCTTGGTCCCAGTGCTGTTGGACACAGTCTCTGCAGTAGCTGTGTCCACAGGGAATAGTCACCGGATCATTCAGCAGGTCCAAACATAAAGGACAGGACAGAGCTTCGGGTTCCATCTCTCCTTTATCAGAGCGACCAACAGTTTCACTTTCGCACACATGAAACCTGAGAGTGAGAGAGAGCTGTGGGAGGAGCCCGAGTGTGTGGTTCAGAGGAGGAGCAGGAGGCAGAGCAGCTTAAAGACAAACACACACACATTTACTCTAGTGGACTTTGTTCACTTGTTAGCTTTATGTTACTAGGAATCAGAATTTCAGTGCTTTTCACAGCATCAGCTGCAGAACAGCACAGTACACAAACATGCATAAGTTAACTGAAATACAACAGTGAGTAAACTTATGATGAGAGAAGAGTGTTTTTTCCCATATTCTGTCCTTTTAAGTGAAAAGTGTTTGTGTCCCTGCAGCATAAGACCGGCCTGCCCATCAGCACATACTTCAGCGCCGTCAAACTCAGGTGGCTGCTGGACAACGTGGACGAGGTGAAGCAGGCGGTGATGAGCGGAAGAGCCATGTTTGGGACTGTGGACTCCTGGATCATCTGGGTAAGTGCTCACAGCAGATTTATCCTGGAAACCAACTGAATATCCAGTAATGTGCCTCAGAGTGTTGGCTAATTTTAGATTGTGACTTCCTTCAATCACCATTCATATAAAGTCCACGTGACAGGTTTAGTTTTTTGCAGAAAAGCTGAGCATCCAGAACACGAGTTTTAAAAAGCTTCATATAAGGCGCTGTTGCTAAAAAAAAAAAAAAGCTAAAGCCCTAAACTCTTCCCACAAGTTTGGCTTCATTTCACTACAACAGTTTTTCAGTCATTAT
This sequence comes from Mugilogobius chulae, assembly GCA_038363315.1. Taxonomy (NCBI): domain Eukaryota; kingdom Metazoa; phylum Chordata; class Actinopteri; order Gobiiformes; family Gobiidae; genus Mugilogobius; species Mugilogobius chulae. Next base: position 64,771 of record CM076396.1, read on the forward strand.
TTGAGTTTTTAGCCTCTGCAGATTCACCAAAGTCATTGTAGAAGCAACTTTAGGTGGTTCTGTAACACTTCACAACTATAAAAACAGGCTATTATTGGACACGTGCAGTTGTTTTTCGAGTGGGACCAGTGTGAGCTGAGTCAGAGCGGGAGTTCGTAAAGTAAGCATCGGAAGCCAAAGCTTAAACCTAAAAAGTTGTTTTATAGGAAACTGAAGGCTGTTGAACTGGAAGAAAGTTTTTGATGTGAAAATAGGTCAGAATTTCCACAAGATCTGACCGTTCTCTTTCTACTGAATAGGATCAGTTTGTGTTTGCCCTGGGATGATTTCTGATTATTATTGATAGAGGTCCTCTGATAAAACCAGGAAACAACATGAGCCCCAGGTCCCAGAATGCACTGCAGCCTAGCGCCGACGAGAGGAGCCACATAGGCGAGAAAGGATAATAAATCAATGGAAATATAAAAGCTTATTGGTGAGATGTGACTATTAAACGTAAAATGTACTGGAATACAGCAAATTGCAAACAATTTGTCCAAGATTTTTCTTGGAATAACAGTATGTACGATAATATATAAACTATTTGAAGAGGCGCCGTCACGAGGCAGACACACCAGATGCTTCTGTTGAAAGATCCTGATTTTGATATTAAGAAATCGACTAATTTCTCAATCCCAATTTCAATACCACAAAGAGAACAAAATGCTCTTGTTAATTTTTTTTTACTTTTTATTACCACAAATGTCTTTGGTTGATTACAACTCTTCTCTTGAGTCATAGCTCCACAGAAGAATTGTGCCATAATAATACAGTATTATTAGTCTGATTATGACCTCATTAGTGTTGCTTTATCAGCTGCGTGCTATCTGAAGATACTGTAATTGTACCTCATAAAGACTGTGTTGACTATGGATAAGACCAGCTTCCTTGTTGTGATGTCGAGTGTAAAGTGTCTGACTACGATTTACAGACTTGAAACTTTAGTCTGGAGAAGCCAAACTGATATTATTTTATTCAACCACTTGTACAAAGATAAATCTGGAATTTTTCAGTCTAAAGAAAGAATGAAAGATTGCTAGAATGTGAATGTTTAGATTGTAGAATGAGTTTGACACTGATGAAGCTAATGTGACGCAGCTTGAGGACTTCCTGCTGGAGTAGAGTTTGCTCATGTGCCTGTGTTGTCTGTCCTCAGTGTCTGACCGGAGGGAGAAACGGAGGTGTTCACTGCACAGACGTGACCAATGCCAGTCGAACTATGCTCTTCAACATCCACACTCTCAGCTGGGACCACGAGCTCTGCAGGTGCACCACAAACTCTACTAGATTTGCAACTATTTCTGATAATATCAGGGTTGCAACTTATTATATTGGTAATTCATTATTATACAGCATATACTGTATAAGGGACAGACTTAAACCCATGGAGCTGGTTCAGGGTAAACTGGACAGACTTAAACACATGGAGCTGGTTCGGGAGGACCTGGACAGACTTAATCACATTGAGCTGGTTCAGGGTGAACTGGACAGACTTAAACCCATGGAGCTGGTTCAGGGTGAACTGGACAGACTTAAACACATGGAGCGGGTTCGGGAGGACCTGGACAGACTTAAACACATGGAGCTGGTTCAGGGTGAACTGGACAGACTTAAACACATGGAGCGGGTTCGGGAGGACCTGGACAGACTTAAGCACATGGAGCTGGTTCGGGAGGACCTGGACAGACTTAAGCTCATGAGGCTGGTTTGGGGTGAACTGGACAGACTTAAACACATGGAGCTGGTTCAGGGTGAACTGGACAGACTTAAACCCATGGAGCTGGTTCAGGGTAAACTGGACAGACTTAAACACATGGAGCTGGTTCGGGAGGACCTGGACAGACTTAAACACATGGAGCTGGTTCAGGGTGAACTGGACAGACTTAAACACATGGAGCTGGTTCGGGAGGACCTGGACAGACTTAAGCTCATGAGGCTGGTTTGGGGTGAACTGGACAGACTTAAACTCATGAGGCTGGTTTGGGGTGAACTGGACAGACTTAAACACATGGAGCTGGTTCAAGGTGAACTGGACAGACTTAAACCCATGGAGCTGGTTCAGGGTAAACTGGACAGACTTAAACACATGGAGCTGGTTTGGGTGAACTGGACAGACTTAAACACATGGACTGGTTTGGGGTGAACTGGACAGACTTAAACACATGGAGCTGGTTCAGGGTGAACTGGACAGACTTAAACTCATGAGGCTGGTTTGGGGTGAACTGGACAGACTTAAACACATGGAGCTGGTTCAGGGTGAACTGGACAGACTTAAACTCATGAGGCTGGTTTGGGGTGAACTGGACAGACTTAAACACATGGAGCTGGTTCAGGTGAACTGCACAGACTTAAACTCATGAGGCTGGTTGGGGTGAACTGGACAGACTTAAACACATGGAGCTGGTTCAGGGTGAACTGGACAGACTTAAACTCATGAGGCTGGTTTGGGGTGAACTGGACAGACTTAAACACATGGAGCTGGTTCAGGGTGAACTGGACAGACTTAAACTCATGAGGCTGGTTTGGGGTGAACTGGACAGACTTAAACCCATGAGCTGATTTGTGATGAACTGGACAGACTTAAACCCATGGAGCTGGTTCAGGGTGAACTGGACAGACTTAAACCCATGGAGCTGGTTCAGGGTGAACTGGACAGACTTAAACCCATGGAGCTGGTTCAGGGTGAACTGGACAGACTTAAACACATGGAGCTGGTTTGGGGTGAACTGGACAGAGGAGTGAAAGACACAAAAGGACAAGTGCTAGGGATGAAGAACATTTGATTTGTAAGAATGTCAGGATTGTGTTCATCTGTTATATCTGCCAAAGGGAGCTACTTTGATGAGTCAAACATTTAGAATACCTTTAGAATATATTTTGGTTGCTTATTTGTTCGTTGCTTTGATTTCAAAGTTTCCCGAAACGAATACATCATCACTTGAACACATCATTTACAAAACTAGTGTCATTTTGGAGAAATCACTGCTTTGTCTTACTTTGTCTTAAAACTCCCAGCACAAGACAGGCTTTACAGTTTCTGTATAGTAAATAAACATCTGATTAGTGAATTAGTTGACTGTTAATGCGGTGAACTAGTTGCAGCCCTGGCTGAAGAGCCTTTGGCCTCAAACAGCTGAGCTACACTGACTGTTCCAGGCTCATGTGGCTTTTACAAACTAGGTTTAATCATTCTCTCTGTTAACTTAAGGCAGCTGACGCCTCTTGCATCATATCCTCATGTATTTGTTTTGTTGGTTCTCTCTCTGTAATCATGTCACTTCTGCTCCCTACAATTTGATCAGATCTTTCTTAAAAATAAGTTTCAAGTATCTGTCCTAAAACATTTAAACATTTAAAACTTTAACTACAAACAGTGAACATGAATATATTTCAGAATTGACAAAATATTTTGCAGTTTTCACCAGTTTGTCTGTTTTAATGAGGTTTATAATTATCTTTTGTTCAGTAAATATGACATGTAAGTGTAATTCCAAAACTCTTACCTAGCAACCACACCGCTAAAAGCAAACTTCTAGTCTTGGTTAGAAGGTCTAGGATTGAGAATTGTAATAATATAAATTATTAATCTTGAATCGTGACCAAGTGAAAATGAATTGCCCAAATGACATTTGAGCTGTTAGACGAGATTTTTCCTTAAAAGTAGTTTACCAATGAGGTAGGAAGAATATCGCCAATGAGGTCGGAAGAGTCCCTGAAACAAGTGGAATAATGTAGGCCAGTCAAGTAAATACAGCTTACCTAGGCAAATTGGACAAAAATTAACACAAATTCAGATAAAGAACCTGATTTCAAGACTGTCTAGCTTGTTTTGAAATACAGATTTTGCTGTGACATTGTATATCCTGGGCCAAAATCCATGCAAATTACACAGAGGTTAGGATTTCTTGTGGCACTTTAATTGTGTTAAATGATTGTCCAAACTCCAGGACACTGTCAGTTGAATATCGTCTTTGCATTTTGGTGCTTTTTGACAACACATGTGGATTGAGTCTGTTATGCAATGAAAATTTGTTCCTTTTATTTGTCAATTTCCTCTTAATTTGCTCTTTAACCGCTGAAACACTACAAACAAGTACTATCACACCAAACTAAGTCAGAATTAGACAAATGGCTTTAACCTGTCTTTAGGACCTGTTTTAACCATTGCTTTATACTGTTTTTTTTGTAGGTACTTTGACGTTCCCATGGAGATTCTGCCCAGAGTGCGGAGCTCGTCTGAGATCTACGGATACATGGTGAGGCCACTCATAAAAGTATTCAGGAGAATATAACAGGGCCATAAACATTTCTTAAGAACTTGTGAAGCCATAAAATGTGATCATATCACATCTTATAACCTTGCCCTGATAAATGAGCTGATAAGAACGCAGCCTGTTTTACTTTGATAATGATCTTATTTGATTGGAAGGTTAGAATTCTATGGTAAAGCTGTTAAACGTCCATGTTTTGTCCTGATTTATACTTCATATGCATCTGTATTTACAATCAGAATCAGAAATGTCTTGTTGTCATTCTCAGTGAACAAAATTCACAAACCAGGAACATGCTTCGATATGATTGTGCAACATAGAACACTGAATGATAGTAATAATAATAGATCCAAATATCAAATATGGTAAAAACTGTCAAATTAAAAACACAAATGGGCATGCAAAGAATATGTTAAAGAATAAGTAAGTAAGAAGAATTATACATTATGAACAATGCTATTAGATGCTGCATTTTTTAGACTATTCTGTATTGAAACACTGTTGGTCAATAGACTTCCTTTAATAGCTTAATAATGTTTCTTTAAAATGTAAGTTAAATTCTGGTACAGTGTAACAGAGTATATTAAAATGATTGTGACTACAAACAAAACAAACAAAGTTATGAAAGAGATCAAGCTATCATCCCCTCATTTGTAGTGCTTCAAACTATTATGAGTGATTGGTGATTACCATGGTAACAGTGAGGGAGGGGCTTGAGAAAGTCGGCTTTCCTTTGACTCGCATCAACAGTAAATAAACTGCTGTAGGTTGGACAACACAGCGTGAGCAGGAAGGATTCTGTGGCACTGTCTCTCCTCCTCCTCCTCTCTTTCTCTCCTGCTCCTCTCTTTCTCTTCCTTTGCTCCTCTCTTTTTCTCTCCTGCTTTTCTCTTTCTCTTCTTTTGCTCCTCTCTCTCTTCTCCTGCTCCTCTCTCTCCTCCTGCTCCTCCCTTTCTCTTCTTTTGCTCCTCTCCTTTTCTCTCCTGCTTTTCTCTTTCTCTTCCTTTGCTCCTTTTTCTCTCCTGCTCGTCTCTCTCCTCCTGCCCCTCTCTTTCTCTCCTGCCCCTCTCTTTCTCTCCTGCTCCTCTCTCTCCTCCTGCTCCTTTCTTTCTCTCCTCCTGCTCCTCCCCTCTACTCTTCCCTTTTTTGCATTCGTGAGTTGTGCTGGTGTGCTGACAAAGGAGCCTTTCCGCTGCTACATCTACGAACTCACTCTTGTAGATGACGCTCGTGGTTGTTTCTATAAACAGACAGGGCTTTGGGATCGACTTCCACTGCCTCGAAGATCCACTGCCTTCACTAGAACATCTGTAGATCAATTACATAAGTTATGTTTTGTTCATTGTAAATCACTAAATAATTTTAAAAAGACTACGAATAGAAACAGATCCAGTGACATCCTGTTCAAAACTGCAGACAATCTAACAATAAGAAATAAGAAATACATTTTGAATTCCTTGTTTTCGTAGTTGCAAAGTGGCTACTTGAAAATTTTAAGAACTACTTTTCAAAATGAGATAAGTTCTCATGTGTAAGTAGTAAATGATTCCCTGTGTGTGTGTGTGTTTGCAGAGCACTGGTCCTCTGGCTGGAGTGCCCATCTCAGGGGTAAGTCGCCTCTCATCTGTCAACTGACTTTTTATGTGGATCTTGTTTTCAGTGGACATTTCCAGTACCTTGTTACATGTCTTTGTAAGTCTCTGTGATGATAGTTCCATTTGCATTTTGGGGCATTTGAAACATGTGTCTCTCCCTTCCCAACACATTTCCCAAGAAACCCTGACTCTTTGATTTTTTTATTTAGTAAGTAGTAGTATTTAGTGTAAAATGTGTTTAGATGTGTTTTTACTGCCTTCTTTCAATGCCAAAGTTACACACAAATTAGAAGATAAATAAATGATGTTAAGTTTCAATTCAGTTGACTAGTTTAAGTGGCTTAAATGTTTAAAAATAATTATTCACATGCCTCACAATTAATTACAATTGAGTATGAATTTTATAATTAAATTTTAAAAGCACAATTTGCATTTTGATGTCGCCTTTTTGCTTTTATTTCTGTTGCATATTACAAATATTTGAAATATCTTCTAGAAATGTGTTTTGAAAAAAAAAAAATTTCATAACATATCAAATAATGGCACTGAAATGTCTCATTATTATAATGTCATGTGACAGCAGTGATGTGCCTTGTGGCTGTGACTCTTTTTCAAAAAGACTCTGCAACAGAAATACAAAGGGCTTTCATTGCAGAAGAGACACAGGAAGTGTTAAGTAAAACAACAGTAAAACCTAGACTTTTATCATGGTTTTGTAAGTTTGTTACACTGGATCTGTTCTAAAACACCAGTGGACAGTGTGACTGCTGTGATTTTATCAAGAGGACCTGAGCCTCTTTCTACCTGCTCACTGTTTTGTCCATGGACCTTGCACCAATGTTGTAGCACATTGAAGGACAAAAATAAACACGTGATTAACGTGTGTTAAAATCATATTTCTGATTACCGGTACATGTTGTATCTAAAATATCATGTGGAGAATCGTCAAGTCACCTTTTATGAGTTTATCTTACTTATTAGACTAGACCTGTTTATTTTAAACAGTTGTGACTACTCTTGAGTTAACAGAAGTGTGTGTTCCAGTGCCTGGGAGACCAGTCTGCAGCTCTGGTGGGTCAGATGTGTTTCAGCGAAGGCCAGGCCAAAAACACGTAAGAGACAAAGAGCGTTTGCATTTTCAAAAATCAAATAAAATCACCTTTGGTTATAATTTAAATTAAACAGACTTGACGTATAAAACCTTTCACATATGTTCTTCTAAAGTCTGACTTCTGTTCCAAACCACATGTTGTTACTGACAGAGGATCAGCTGTGGAGCCAGCTATTCAAAAGCACATCTAACTAATGGATGATTTTGGGCTGGATTGCCATATCTCTAAATGTGATTAAATGCCTAGCCCTAGTTTAAAAAGATGATGCTGACTTGTTTGAACTGTGACGTGCAGGTACGGAACCGGTTGCTTTCTGCTGAGGAACACTGGAACCAAGGTGAGTGCACTGTGGACTTTTAGCTTTGCCGTTGTTTAAAGAACATGATTGACAGCAGTTGTGTGTTTGTTGCAGTCTGTGATGTCTGAACACGGTCTCCTCACAACTGTGGCCTACAAACTGGGAAAGAACCAGCCTGCACACTACGCTCTGGAGGTGAGAGGAAACACTACACTACACTGCACTCCAGAAGCAGTGTTTCCCACAGAATTATACTTGGATACATTTTATTTTGTACATATTTTTTGGGAGTCTAATGTAATCGATTGTGTCTACATATGAAAAAGCACAGATTACAAAATAAAAATGGCTACTTTCATATGCTCATGATACTCCCAAAGCCATAAACTATCACTTGAACTACCAATTAATTGTTCATCTTATGTTTAGACTATGGGGGCAAAAATTAGACCATGGGGGCCGCCATAGTCTCTTCTATTAATGGGAAACACTGAGAAAGACTTGCGTCAATTAAACATAATCTCTATGTCTAGTAGAGGCTTGGTCATAAAGCTTCTATCCTGAGAGAACAGACTGACTTGTTTGTGCTTTTCCCTCAGGGCTCGGTGGCCATAGCAGGAGCTGTGGTGCGCTGGCTCCGGGACAACATGGGCATCGTCCAGTCTGCAGATGAAATCGGTATGAGCTGCACGAGTTTGATCTGAACCTGCCTCACGTCCCTCACTCATGTACCTGTGTGTGATTTCAGAGAAGCTGGCGGCGGCTGCAGGAACCTCGTACGGATGTTACTTTGTCCCGGCGTTCTCAGGCCTGTACGCGCCCTACTGGGAGCCCAGCGCACGAGGGTCAGACTCATCCCTTCTGTCACGTCTGTGTTTGTCTGTGCTGTGTCTCTAATGTGTGTGTGTCTAATGTGTGTGTGTGCAGGATCATCTGTGGGCTCACTCAGTTCACAAACAGAAAACACTTGGCTTTTGCTGCTCTGGAGGCCGTCTGCTTCCAAACCAGAGAGGTGGGCTGTTCTCACACTTTCCTCACATGTTCATGGCAAATACACGCTTTGATTTATTTAGCTTTTTAATATAGATTTTGTTGTTTGCGGTAGACAAATGAATATCTAATAATGATCACAATATCGTCAGTTCAGCAGAAATGTACTAAAACATGTCTTTAGCTCTTTACCTGCCAATGACGTTAATTTCCATCACAGACCTTTTATTCTCGGTGTGTCTCTCTGATGCTCGTGCTGACTTTGTCTCCAGTCAAATACATGATGTAGTTTCACAGATTCACCACCAGAGGGAGGAATAGTGTGAGCACAAGGACCCAGGGGAGGTCACGTTCATTCCACAGCACAGTCGGCTCTGTTTTACATGATCAGCTGCTTCTGGAGATTACAGACAAAACATCTTGGACTAAAAACACAGTTGAGTAAGTTTAGAGCAGATATTTGATCTTTAAAATGAAGAAAAGCTGATCCTACTGGACTAGGACTCTGAGGAGAACGACACATGCAGCGACTCTTCTGTGAGCGAGTGAAAAGTGTCAGAGGAAGTCAAACTACTGGATTTCTTCAATCTAATCTCTGCTTCATGAAAGAGGCTGAATCTAGAGAATCTGCATCAGGAACACAGCGTCTGTTGGTTTAAAGATTATTATTGTTTTAATCATGTAAACCTCCTGTTTTGATCCTAAAGACATTATTTCATTGTAGTGGCTCATATTCTTTCACCAAAAAGTAGAACAGAGGAAAATAACAGACACGATTATAGGACGTTTTGTCAAAGTTTCTCGTCAAACACTGAAATCAATGAAAAAGAATTTTAAATGCTATAAAAGGGGATTAATGTAGAATAAAATTCTTTTTGAAATGAAAGTAGACACTTATAGGTCTCAGTTGATGTACATGTCATGATTCAGTTGCACAAAGTTTTTTGTGGAGCTGTGAAAACAGGGGTTAGCAGTTAAAGAGTTAAAAGACAATATGTCAAATTGACTTTTTGAGTTTTAGCCCTGTTCTAACATGTTTCCTCATTAAAAACTCAAGTTTTGTCAAACATTCCCAATGAACAATTTGAAGCAAGCCCTCGTGCTGTGTGTTCTTGTGAAGCCCGACATTGCCAGTGACAGAACTATCTGTCCGTGGCAGGCTACGGTGGTCGTGCAGTGACTGATATTTTCGTCATTGGCAGGAAAAGATTTAATAATGGGCGCCGATTTATGTTTTTTTTGCATGGGTGCCCAAAATAATACACACACACACGCGCGTGCATTGTGCACGCACACCACGTGCACGTCATTTGCACGTGTCTTTTCTTTCGCGCGTTCATTTTGTTTCTTTTCTACCTGCAAATACTACAGACTTCTGGCTCGCACTGACGCGTTCTTTTCCCAGTGAACAGAATCCATACATAAAGCCTCACAGAGCTCCAGGTCTGTTCTGCCTCAGCGCAGCTCTCACGGCACCGGGCCCTACAAACAGGAGCAGTGCAGTTCATCACTTCATAGGCTACGTCTCTGAATCGCATCGCAACTCAACATTCTCGCTTCCCGCTTTTTTCTGGCTTAAAGCACATTTTTAATTAAACCATGATCTCGCGGGGTAGGGGACAGACCACAGCTCAGCGGCTGACGCGGAGATCCCACTATGCAGCTCCGCCCCAGTCAGCCTCCGAAAGTGACCACGAGTCTAATGACAGCGCTCTGAAAGAGGAGAGTTGCTGTATGAGCGCTTATATTCGCGCATATAGTTGAAAGAAAGTGAGAGAAGAGTGTGAAAGACGCTGTATGACCCAATAATTGCACGCACTCAGACATTTAGAGAAGCCTGTTAATGAAAGTAGAAAAAATTGGCCCTGGGTGCTCAGACATTCCAGTGGGTGCTTGAGCCCGCAGCACCCATGTGATCGGCGCCTATGTCCCTAATAATAACTCACAAACACAAGTGAGTTCATAAGCAGGTGGATGATGGTGATCAGTTTTGACAAACCCACAGGCGCTGATGTGAAAGTATTGTGTGCCATAACTTTTCCAGTGCACTATAGTTTCGACTTAATGAGAAAGTAACGAGACCCAACCCTGCTTGTGTGTCAGATCCTGGACGCCATGAACCTGGACAGTGGAGTGGAGCTGTCCCAGCTGCAGGTGGACGGAGGCATGACCTCCAACAGACTGTTAATGCAACTGCGGCCGACATCCTGTGTCTGCCTGTGGGTGAGTATCTGTGGCTCCAACATGGAGAAATCAGTCAAAAACATGAATGAACTGACGAGGAACACCTGGATGACACTCTCACAGTCTAGGTGTTTCTGTCTCTCTCTCTTTGCTCTGTATCTCTCTCTTTGCTCTGCCTGTCTTTGCTCTCTCTCTTTCCTCGGGACATCTGCTTTGTCTCTGATGCACTTTGGCCTGTTTAGATTCATGACTTTTGTCCCAAATCAAACACCTCACACTGCTTTTCCACACACACAGGCCAAAGTGTGCTCCAGCGTTCATGTTTGTCTTTTTTACTGTTATTCTACTGTCGAGTTTGTTCCACTTTTGGCTATTTTCATATAGTTTAATTTTCTGTAAAAACATGTTCTTTAGTCGTGATTGAAGGCAAAAATGAATGTGTTGTAGATTTTTTGTTTGCGGTGTGAAAAGCTGTTGTAATGTATCCTAATGCCATCTTCTGTGTGTTTGTGTGTGGTCAGTGAGGCCGTCCATGCCGGAGACCACGCTCTGGGCGTTGCCATGGCAGCGGGAGCAGCAGAGGGAGTGGAGGTGTGGAGTCTGAGCCCAGAGGAACTGCCCCTGGTCAGTGCAGAGACCTACGAGCCCCAGATCAACACTGAAGGTGAGGCACCACATGGAGTTTGAGACTTGACTGTTTGGGTTGTAGAGCTGAACCTCAAAGCACACAACAGACAGCTCGGTTGAACAAAATAACTGTTACAGACTTGGCTCGGCTTGACTGGGAGGTCTCTGGAGCAGGCAGGAATCACTCAGGAAAAAATAAATCTCAAGTTAATATAAGAAAAAAATAGACCAGCTTGAGCAGAAGATTGGACCAAAGTGATGTAGCCAGGCGTCCAGTTACTGAGCTTGATTGAGATCAAACTGATGCACCTGCCTGTAGACCAAAGCCTGCAGCAACACCAGAGGACACCAGAGGGAGACAGACTACAGCAGAAGCACTGGGGCACCCTTAAAGTACTGGCCCTAAGCTAAGGCACACTTACAATTATACATAGTATTTACTTTAAATAGGCTGTGCCTTTTATATTTTTTTAGATTTCACTGAAATTCACAATAAAGACCTCTTTATTTTTGTACAGTATAGAGAAGTGTGTGAGCCTTCCACAGGAAAAATGTATTAAATGCAATGCAATTGTCTGTATTCTGACGCATTTGAAATGCATTTTTTAATACATGATGTATTATTGAAAAGGTATAAGGCAGGTTGTAAAATATTTTAAATCAAAAGCTCTCGGGCCCCAACCCCAAATTCAGGTCCGGCTGTTGCCCTGTAAACCCACCATTCAGAGACTGTTCTGTGTGAGCAGAGCAGAGAAACCCTGCTAAACAGGACAAGACATTTATGTGACGGTCTTGCAAATGGAAAAGATCACTTTGAGGATTTCATTGATGCGCCGTTACTTGTCGCATTGAGTTTTTTATTCTGGTATGATTGATTTCATGACGTGTTTTTCCCGCAGATATAAGGCAGTTTTGCACAAATAAAGCATCAATACGAAGCTCCAGTTTCATAATATCACTAGCTTCAAAGACACTATCTGTTTCTGAGTGAGGTAAAGAGTCCCTTATTTGAACAATCTATCAGACTCAACAATTTCCCGTAGCACCCTGGACACACACAGCACCCCTTTGAGAACCTCTGGTCTAGAAAACATAACATCAACCCACCACCTTCTGCTGTGAGGCAGAACAGTCTTTAGCTGCTGTCTGAGTCAAGTCTTAAGGTTTTGGTCCCATGTCCATGTCAAGTCTCAAGTTGACTTGGACAAAATGTCAACTACTTATCAGACAAATGTGAGCAGCTCCAGGCTCAGTGTTCTCTACATGATCACTGCTGTGTTCGAAATGGAGGATGCCCTGTTGTATTGTAATTGTTGTTAGCAGCCTAGCCAAGCCTCTTCTTGGTTAGCTCTTTATTCTTGCTGTAGCTCTAAAAGGAAAGAGGAGAGAGCAGACCATTGTGATATTTATGCCCAACGTTACTTATGTAGTGCAGGTTGACACACTTGTTCTCTTGTAGCTTTTTAGTTTTGATACGTCCAATAAGTATAAACAGAGACCAATTATAGAATGGAGGAGGCGGGACATGCACAGATAAATCACAGCGAGTTGTGGTTTTAGCTGAGCGCTGACCAATCACAGCACTTCAGCTCGTGTGCAGTGCTGCAGTGTTTCTAATGCCGTCATGTGTTCTCTGGCAGAGAGTGAGTTCCGCTTCGCTCGGTGGAAGAAGGCGGTGCAGAAGGCCATGAACTGGAGACGTCGAGCCCTGCTGCCAAACCAACGGTGAGTGTGAGAGGAACAACGCTTCAAAGTCCATATTCACAAGCCTTTATAGTGTGTTAACAAGTACTGTCTAATTGTGGAAAGTGAACAGACTGTGGAGTTCAATGCATCTACAGTACACATAATTCTCCCAGTAAGATAGTATTGTGTTTCCTCCAGGGAGCAGACAGTCAGGTCCATTACAGGTCATAATAGTGGACTCTAATAATAGGAAAATTTCAACCAAAATATTATTTCCTCCATTTAAAGGTTGTAGGGAGAATTGTCCAAGGAAAGATAAATCTAGCAACAGTTTTTCAAATAATGCACAAGTGTTCTCCGGCCAGAGCCACGCCTTCCTCTGTTGACTGGACCAATGAGAAAGACCACAAAACATACACCTTCAGACCTACTCTTAGTTGTGACCTGTAGGATTTCACCATGTTGCTTCTTTACCAGAGGCTTCTTAACATATAATCCTATATTTTACAATTACAAAATCTCCAACAAATAAACAAAAAGAACAACAACTGAGCATCTGTTCCATTAAACCAAATAACACACTATTTTAAATGTTTTTATTTTATTGAGAATAGTATTAACATTTTTTCACAAAGCTGCAGCAGTGTGAAATAGATCAGAACATGTTACAGAAATTGCTTCATTGAAAAGACCTGTGCAGTAGTTTTAGAACCTTAGCCATTTGCTAAATTCAAACTTTTCCATTTAAGATTTGTTCAGACTTTTTAAGATTCTGCTGCAACAATCAGGATTCAGAACAGAGCGTTACATGGGCCCATACTTTTGTTTAGTTTAATCAGTACATTGATTACTTTATGGCTTTCTTTCTCTCAGGTGTAGGAAAGAAGAGGAACAGCGCCCCCTGGGGAGTGCCTCCGAGCCCCCCCTCGTCCAGAGTGGACCACTGAGGTCACTGCTGCTCTGTGGGTGTGTGTGTGTGTGTGTGTTTGACCACAGACCGGACCAGAGACCTCTCACAGACACTCACACTCAGTACAATCCTGAGGCTGTCGTTTGGTCATTGTTTTATGAAAGTGAAGCAAAGCAACAATACATAATCCACAATATTTCTCTCTCTACAACTTAACGTTTTACTCACATACCTTATTCTGAGCCTTCTAATTCTTCACTAACTTGAGTTTAAAAAGAGCTTTTCACTACTGTCAGAGGCCAGCTCAAGTCGAGGACGTACTGCTAAAAATGATAACACTAGCATGCTAATAGCTAGGGTTGTTCCGATTGTTCTGATATTGTACATTTTTCAGGGATCGGTATTGACAAGTACTCATGCCAAATCTCAGATCTGAGACCGCCCTGTATTGTCCCGAATGAGGAACCATAGATGCAGCAGCTAATGCTAATGCACGGCTAATGCTCAGAGCAGCTTTTCAAAGTATAGCAAGAATAGAATACTCATATATTCAGACAAATATCCATGTTACTTTGAGATGTTTCATTTATTAGAATTAACTTAAAATGTCCAGCTATTGGCTAACATTCTTGTTTTTTTTTTATTGTATTTCATTAGGATGAGCTTCTTTTTCCAGCCTCACTGTTGTTTTTATGACACACAGAGGTAGAAAGAGATTAAATAAGAATACAATCAACACAATTCGGTTTAATGACAATTACATTTGACTCTGAAATATTTTCAAAATCCAAATACATAGGTCTTATGTTCAAGTTTAAACCATTGATCTATTAAAGAACCTTGTTAGCTTAACACCGTCTTGAGTTGAGGTAGTGGCCTCTCCATTGGTTCTGCAGCTGGAAAATCCCTCAGTCCAGAAAGCACATGTTCCATAGAGCACAATGTAATTACAAACTGCTGCTGTTCGCCTCACAGACACTTACACATTTCTAAAAGGTTGGACTTTATGACAAATCTTACATAGATTCATATCATGATCTTTTTCCCGACTCAAAAGTCTTCAGTTTCATTAAAAATAGCTTTTTAATCTCTATTGTCGGCTACAGCTCTACCTGTGCATGTGAGCCCACGCCCAGCGCTCTGTCCTACAACAACAAGGCCATATACCCACAAAAATGTCTTATTTATTTATTAAAACATGTACTTTCTTAATTGAAACTCATAACACAATCAAATCAAAGGCTTACCAACAACTTTGACCAAACGCACCTACACATGAGCCCAGCAAACAACCTGGTCTCCCACACAAACAGTCAACTTCCCTCTTAACCCCTGTCGAGCTAAGAAAGGTGCAGCGCCGCCCCAAGGTTCACCTCGTTCCATCATGAATCAGTCCAAATACAAGTGTGAGTTAAACGAATGATGAGCCTCAAGAATCACCTCACTATTTGAGTTTGTGTCTAGGTCTTTGCTCTGGTCTGTGGTCAGTGTGTGGTTTGAGCTCCAGACGCACTAACGCTGTGGTTGTGCTGGTCTGTGCTGGTGTTTGCAGTGGTCTGAGCTGGTCTGCATGCTGCTCTCCTCTGGTCTCCTCACTAACTCTGCTGGTGTGTCTGTTCTAGCGGAAACATGCTGCACGTCAGAAGAAGCTCTTTAACATTCACACTACAGCTGCTGGACACTTTTCTCTTTTGTATTGATGCTAATAGACTTGAGCTAAACTATGGTGTGGTTTAAACATTTGATCACGAAATAAGAGAAAATGTGAATGACAAAATACTTAACAGGTGCTGTACTTTCAATTATTTCTCAGTCCCAGGTTTTGTTCTCTTAATGCATTCTGAGACATTTAAAGCACAACTAAGTCACATTTTGATCTGGTTAAATATGTTATTTGAGCCATTTGAAGCATGTGTGTTTCTCAGTTGTCTCCTGTACGAAATACGGCAGCTCCCACGCCCCCTCCCCGACACATTCCCGACTTGAATTTTTGTCTAGAGAAACCCATCTGGCTTTGTTATTTTTTATGCAGCAGGTTTGAGACAGCAGGTTTGTGTGTTAAGTTGAGTGAAACCATTTCACACGTCACTCAAAGCTACTATCAGGCATCAACACTGGAGCTGAAAAATCTGGACTTTTATCATTCATGTCTGTTAGCATTCACAACAGTCGTCTCGGAGAACTTCGCATGATTGTTAATTTAGCACAAATCAATGTTAGAAAGTCACTATAACATTGGTCAAAACCAAACAGAAACATCAGAAATACAGAAAGAGTCATTGGGCGTAGTTGCAGACGCAGATTATCCAACAGCAAATGGATCGTTGTCCCGGAGCATCGTAGACCCTTAGACCCTTCTCACCAAGGAAACGGCGACAATGAGGAAATACAAAGACATGTAAATACAAAGACTGGCTCAAACAGGGGAAGTGAGGAAGTTAGAACTATGTTTATTAAATACACCAAAGCCATCGCGCAGTCTGGTCTGAACGCGCTAAAAGGCATTTTTCTAAAGAGTCTCTGCAGTCTTTGTCTCTGCAGTTGTAGCTTTTCTGATGATGATCTACTAATTGTCTCTATAACGTTATTACTGCTTTGACTAGAACACTCCACAACGTAATCTGTCTCCATGGAGAAAATTATATTGTATCCAAACTGCACATTTTGGTTTGAACAATTGAAATGCAGCATCCTTTAAGTATTTAGTTTAGTTTGGTGTTACTAACTTTATAACTTTCTCTCCAGTTACACCAGGTCAGCATGAACTCACTTATTCCTTCTGCTCTTAAACTGTTTCAGTCTAAAACCTCACACAGTTGTGTTTTCCCACAGGTGGTCAGCAGTAGCTCAGTGAGACACAAAGAAGAAGAAACATAACACTAAAGACTGACTTGAAACCTAAATGCTGCTGCTGAAGAACAGAACCACAAGTGCCACAGTCCAAAACCAGAAGTCCTCACTGCCCAGAGGTACTTCTCCCAGAGGTCCTCCTCTATCGATCAGAGGTTCTCACGATCAGAGGTCCTCAACACCAGAGATCTTCACCATCAGAAGTCTTCACGATCAGAGGTTCTCATTACCAGATGTATTCACCATCAGAAGTCTTCACGATCAGAGGTCCTCATTACCAGATGTATTCACCATCAGAAGTCCTCATGATCAGAGGTCCTCATTACCAGATGTATTCACCATCAGAAGTCTTCACGATCAGAGGTCCTCATTACCAGATGTATTCACCATCAGAAGTCCTCATGATCAGAGGTCCTCATTACCAGAGATCTTCACCACCAGAAGTCCTCACGATCAGAGGTCCTCATTACCAGAGATCTTCACCACCAGAAGTCCTCACGATCAGAGGTCCTCATTACCAGATGTATTCACCATCAGAAGTCTTCACGATCAGAGGTCCTCAACACCAGAGATCTTCACCACCAGAAGTCCTCACGATCAGAGGTCCTCATTACCAGATGTATTCACCACTAGAGCCTAATTCTACCAGGAGTCCTCACAATTCTAAACAGGGAAACTCACTATGTTTACATGCTCTGGTCTGATTGAATCCTCACTAACACATTTCAAACAGAACTGGTGGACTCTGCAGTGCAGGGAGAGCATAAATAGTAAATGGTTGCTATTTACAGTATAAAGCACGTTTCCACCTTTCAAAACATTCAAAACACTTTACAATGTTGACTCGGCCAGTGTAAGACTCTGAGGCAGTCTGCTCTTGTCCTTCCACTTGTGACGGGATCAGGCTTTGACCAGCAGGTTAGGGGGAGAGAAACTCGGGGTGAAACAAGTGTGAGTGGAGAGCAGCAGTGTGGTTGGTTTGACCGCAGGTGTTTGTGACCAGCACAGTGTTAAGAATCTAAAAATGACAGTGATCACAGCACTAATATTGCCAAAAATGAACAGTAGACACAGTTAAGCTTCACTTTAAACTCTTGTCCATGATGGAAAAGATCTTTATTGCTCTCCTTTACAGTACTTTAGCGTTTGTCTGTTTTCAGATACACAGGACAGACCATGAACAGGTGAACAGTGTGTTTTAGAGAAGCACATACAGTCAGTGAAGTAGTACAGGACCTGTCTGTGGCTCATGAGCAGGTTTGTGTAGAGCTGGGTTTTAACAGCTGAGCTCCACAAGGTCACATGGTCTTGTTTTAAACCAGTGGTTAAACTATATTGTTTACAAAGACGATGGTACTAGACACATGTGAAACACAATGAACACACAAGACACTCAGAACCTTTTGCTTCAAGTCCAGTCCTCTCCTATAATGACTCTCCGGCTCAGCAGTCTTCAGAACCTTACTTTTCTGTCTGCATTTGTCAGTTCATTGTGATGTCTTTGCACTTTTCCAGGTGTAATGCTGCCGTGCATGAAAGTGCAGGATCAGAGCGGTAGTTTTAGTCACTCATCTCAAGCTCAGTCACATTGTGAACGAGATTTTCAGTTTGCCCCTGCCACTGAATATTGGCAGATGCTTTTTCTGCCACAAGAGTTTGAACCTGGTTCCTTGTGTTTTTCATGAGACCTTTGCTGCCTCTGTATGCTAGCACACACACACATGTATGAATGATACAACAGTGGGTATTGTACCTTGTACTTCTCCTAAAGTCTCACTGTGGCCCCTCGGGTACAGACTACCTGCCTGACAGAAGCTAAGGATTTGTAAAAGAGTATTGTTATTTCAGTGGCATTCACTCTACACTGTGTAGTGTATTTTTTTTTACTTTTTAACTGTCGAAAGTAAAAATGAAACAACCACAAAAGTTGAACCAATAATAAACCCTACTGAGAGTGAACATTTGAACAAAACACAAGTTGAGAATTGTCTTGCCTTCACGTGAAAACTGACGTACATAAGTTTTGTATGTAGAGACGCTTTAGTAGTGACTCTTCAGGAGTGCAGATACTGTGGCATGTAACATGGTGAGTGTTCAACTAAAGCCACACTGTGTCACTTTTGTACCAGGTCATGTGCAGGTTATTTCATTCTGATTTGAAAATGGACATTTATTTGTAACTTCTGAGCAATCCTGCCAAATGTTTAATTTTACATCCTGTTTGCAACTTCTCAGTGTAATTATCTAGTTGGACAGATTGTTATTACAGATTATAATCTTGTTTGAAAGATTGAAATTGAATATTCACAATTTTAATTGTGCAAGTAATAAAATGATACAGATGTTAATAGAGCTAATAAAGCTTTAATTAAAACAATTGACATTAACTTAAACCTTTGCAGTTGTGAGGTTTACCGTCTGAATCATGTGACCTGAAGAATCCAAACCTTTTCTATGAAACACTTTGTAAAGATTTGTCCAATGAAAGGAAATGTTTATTGCACTTTTACAGTAAATCCACTGTAATGTATTGAATGAAGGGACTGATGATGTTGTACATAAAGAGAATCATGTCATTGTGCTTTTTCATGGACTTTTGGAGGAATCGTATGTTCATAAATCCTGTAAACCCAACCTGTTTGGCTCTTTTCTCTTCCCTTTATTTTAAATATTTCTACAGAGACGAGTCCAAATGCTAGCTTGTATTTCCTGTTCTGGGTTAATGATGTACAACCCTTAAAAGACCCTTGTTCAGTGTCTTATTTAAGATGTGTGGCTCATCAAAACGAGGTCAAGTGCAAGATTGTAAGGATTCACTTCATTTTCATCACTTATATGGCTCTCTGTCTGAACACCCGTTTGGAAGAAAAAACTAAATGAATCATGTTAGATTTAGGTTAGAAACTTGTATTGTTTAACATACTTGTACAGGAAAAAAACAACATTGGGATTTCATTCATATATTACAGCTGACACAGAGGAAGTTAATAAAAGGAGTCCAGAGTGCTAGCGGGAGAACTGTCTCTGGTCTCTCTTTCCTTTGCTGACGTGTTTGAAGATTTTGGCCTTGTGAACGTTCTTGGACTTCTGATACCCGAAGCCTCCGCTCCTCCTCGCTTCTGCAGCTTGGCTCCTTTACTGCTGTGAACGTCTGAGAGGAAAGGGTTAAGGACAAACGGACGTACAGGACACATGAGGCAGACGGAGAACGTGTTTGTGAGGTTTGTGAGGGAGCAGAGGTCAGATTAACCAAACACTAACAACCACTCATTACACAAGTCACATTTACTCCGGTGTCAAAAGACTCCACTCATTTTACAAAAAAACACGCAATATTTCCACAGTTTTGAACCAGAAACCGCTTCTCTGTCCAATCCTATCTGTGACTGGTCAGCTTTACTGTCAATCATTCCTGCCAGCCAATCAGCTGACAGGAGAACCAATCAAACAGCTCGGGAAAACTGGCAGATTTAGGATTTTTAAAGTTTTAATTCAAACTGTTCAGAGCCTGTGTTTGGCTTTGTGAGTAACTCATTAAAAGACGAATAACCCGGTTATGACAATATTCTGGTTCTGGTGTTTACATGCGCTCAGAGAAACCAGGATATTCATGTTCCTGTTCACATGTGCACTGAGAGTATCTTGGATATTTAGACTGGTAACTATGGCAACAATGACACGATATGCAGAAACAGCATGTACGAACCTTTGCTAACTTTTGGGTTTTCAACATGTTTACAGCGACAAACTGACAAAATACAACTAAATAAGAACATCAGACTAGCTCACAGTCAGAGCTTTGGGAAAAGTGGTTTTAAAAATATGTCGGAAGTCTTTAGACTCATTTTAGACAATAAAGCGCCTGCACACAGCTTCACAGCTAACTATGTTTAACACAGTTCTAAATGTCCTAGAAATAGTGTGTCAACTTATAAACAATATTACAAACACTTAATAAGTAGAATAATATTAGCCATATTTAAGTAAAATGAGCCTAATCCAGCCTGGATCCTACAGTAGTGGACCTGATACAGTCTCTCCAGGGTGATGGGTTTAGACGCTGGGTCCAACTTTATTAGGGAAAAACTAATTAAGAGTCCAGTTTTTTTAACTAGTCTGACTTCCTGATCATGTAAACCCACTGTTTAAACATAAAGGTCAAAATCGATGAGGGTCAAGTTGGGCAAACGTGTAAACTTTGTTGAATCAGCAAACACAGCAGGAAGAAGAAGACTTGGATCAGCTGTACTTATAGCTTCTCTTCATATCTAGCTTTGTTCTTTACCTAAAAGATGTTCTACTTTTTCAATGTCTTATTCTTTTCAACCTTACAGCTGTAAAACTATGAGAAATATTCAGCACAAAGACCCAATTGAGAAAATAACTTTAAAAACCCCTGTGACACTTGAGCTGCGTCAGTGTTCGTGTTGAAAGGATACTGAGGTCGACGTACGGCGGCACTTTGAAGCCGAACGACAGCGCCACCATGGGGAGGTTCAGGGTGTTGACGCTGTAGATCTGTTTGAGCGAGTGAGAGTCGTAGGCCCGCACGTACGACTTGTAGGCCTCCTGAGCCGACTTGTGCAGGTAGTAGTTCTTCTCTATCAGCTTCTCCAACTGCGGCAGACACAGGCACACCAGGGGTTAATGTGATGGCACAGACACACGAGGGGTTAACGTCATCACGACAGCAGCAGGGCACAGGCTTTTTTAAGAAAGTTTTAAGTAGGGTTAAAATGTAATGTCTTGTGCTTGTTATTTTACAATGAAGAGGCGGGGCTTTTCACTTGTGCAGTTTTGTTTTATAAGGAACAAAATGGAAATAACTGATCACAATAGGCCTCCTTTAATCAAGTAAACGACAAACAGACTACAGCCTGTCAATTCAAACACAACAGTTTACAGAGAACTGAGCCAGACTTTACCTGTGACTGGATGTCTGAGATCTTACTCCAGGAAAACTCAAACTCACTCAGCGGCACCTGGACAAGACAAAGACAGTTCATAGAAAAGTCAAGTCCACAGAAGTGCTCCTAGGTTTTCTCCTGTGTCTGTGTGTGTGTGTGTTTACCTTGGCCTGTTTGAGGAAGCGCAGGAAGCCCAGCTCCTCAGGTCTGAGGATGAGCAGAGCGTGACCTCGCCCGTTGATCCCTCTGGCTGTGCGGCCCACTCTGTGGATGTACTCCTGTTACACACACACACACCACAGGGTTAGGTCCAGGCGCAGGTCAGACTTCCCTCACAGTAAAGTGTGTTTGTACCTTGGGGTCGTCTGGAGGGTCATACTGTACGATCCAGTCCACCTCTGGGATGTCCAGGCCTCGAGCTGCCACATCAGTGCACAGCAGGATGCCCGAGTCTGCGTTACAGAACTGGAAGAAGGTGGTGGTGCGTTTGGTCTGCTTCTGCTTGCCCTGAGGAAACAGCAGACGTACAGAGTGTTAGAGAGCAGTGTTCGGTCCAGACGGTGAGCTGCAGGCGGACGGAGCCTCACGTGGATGGCCATGACGGG
This sequence comes from Mugilogobius chulae, assembly GCA_038363315.1. NCBI lineage: Eukaryota > Metazoa > Chordata > Actinopteri > Gobiiformes > Gobiidae > Mugilogobius > Mugilogobius chulae. The sequence continues at coordinate 86,845 of CM076396.1, forward strand.
CAGGTCGATGTAGTTGAGCAGCTCGTAGTGGAACTTGACCGACATACAGGAGGAGAAGAACACCATCAGCTTCTTCTTACGGTTCTTCTTCAGGAAGGTGAAGAGCAGGAGGAAGCGTTTCTCTGACGGACACACCACGTAGCCCTGAGACAGAACACACACTTTCATCAGCATTTCATCATAAACTCTTGTCTAAAAGCAAATGTGTCAATGGGAAACCTGTTTAGAATAAAATACCAGGAGAAACACTAGCGACCTTAGCTACACCTTCATAGAAAAACAAGGTGAGATTTTTTAGGACAATGTGGACTCCTTTGTGAAGTTATGAATGTCCCTGCAGTTCCTCTGATGGACAGACCACACGAGTCCGCCTCAGATCACCACATGGTTCCTGTCTGCCTTCGCTGACACCCACTGCACCATGGGAGAGGTCAGAGGGCAACACTAAAAGGCAGTCTGCTCCATCTGTACAGCTAACACACAGAGTGATTCTTGAGATGAGAGCCGGGTGAACAGGTGACAGTCTGAGATTCAGGATGTGTTCAGGAGAAGACACTCCAGTAAAACTTTATAGTGTTAACCAGGTATCAAAATCCATCAATAGAGAAAAAATGTGATTACAGCAGAGCCATCCAGTGTCAAAATACACACTAACCGTCCACACACAGTGACAGCAGCAGCCCTGGAGCAGCTCAGCAGAGGCCAGTTCTCTAACCTGCGTGTCATTGGTGGTGGTGAAACAGGAGTGTCCGGAGGAAACCACCCAGACATGAGGAGAACGTGCAGTGTAGTGCAGAAGTGAAACACACAACCTTCAGTCCACGCTGCCACCGTGCAGTCATGTCATGTTTTCTATTTTCTATGTCAAATGTTCTCATGTGAGAACAGTGATAAACATATCGATGGTGTTTTCAGATCTTTGCTCTCTGACACTTTTAAAATACAAATAAAGAAAGTTCTGAGTCTGACCTGTTCCAGTCCGTCCACAGTGGCTCTGTCCTTGTTGTCGTCCACTCCCACGTACAGAGGCTCTTTCTTCAGAGAGATACGAGCCAGGTCCTCTACACGGCGCGTCTGTGTGGCCGAGAACAGCATGGTCTGTCTTTTCTCTGAGCAGGGACAGACACAACACATCAGTCACATATCATACATGTAGATTAGCCCAGACTCATTATGTGAGAGAGGTCAAGGATCTGGCCATGTTTACTGCACAATTTTACTTTTTTTTTTACAAAATGAAGCCTCTGACATGCATAAAAAGGCTTTAATCAAACCCACAGACACAGTTTAAAGAGAGAGAGTGTACGCACTGGGCAGGAGTTTGATGATCTGTTTGAGCTCCTCCTCAAAGCCCACCTCCAGGATCCGATCGGCCTCGTCGATGATCAGACACTGCAGGTTCTTGAACATGAAGCCCGGTGTGTTCTGAAAACATATTAGCATAAGTCTGCTCAGGAGTTTGAAGGCTGGTGGTCAGAAGATTAAGCATTAGGGATCTGATGAAATCATGATGCTTAAAAGTCACACATCGTGCACTTGTGGAGCTGTTTTAATGTAAAAATGCGTCCTTTAGACGTTACACGTTTGGGCTAAATGTAAGAATCAAATTCTTGCTCCATGTCACCTTGCTAATGCGACTTAAATGCTCCTCAGACTTCTTCAGTTTATGAGAGATACAAGGTGTGAGCACAGACTGCCACCACGCACACGCAGCAGAGGAACGCACGGCCTATACACATTTAGACAGAAGTTATCTGGGAAGGAACGCAAGCACAGCTTCTGCACCTCCTCAGTCTTAGCTTCATGCCCCTTCTCTGACCTGCAGATGGTCTAGCAGTCTGTTAAAAACCTGTCTTACGGGCTTATCCCACTACATGCAGCTCCTCCGTTCCGACTGCCGGATCAACTGCGCAGCTGTTTTAATGAATGAAGACCGTTCCACATCCTCCGTGTGCGCTGCGCAGGGCTCCGCCTCAGCTCCGTCATTCCGTCGTCGTACGACCAAAATACGGATCAAGGCTATTTTTTTCTCCGCCCGAGTCCGGCCAAGTCAATCTCCGCCAATCAAAACGCACCAAACAGGAAAAAGAAAATGAACTATGCACGTACTTTGTATTGATCAGATAACGAAAAGTTCGTAGTTTTACATAAAGTTTCTTTGATATTTGGACACAGAAGACTGTTAACTAAGACTATGTCACTGACACATGGACAGGACAACGTTATTGAGTTCGTGCTCCTAACAGCCTCTTTACCTTCAGCGGAGGAAGAAAACACATCCTACTGTTGCGAACACATCTGTGCTCCTGATATAGTTATTTGACCTTCAACGAGGACTTTTACTTCACAAACCCGTGTTTTTGGCGCATGCTCTTCTTGAACTCCTCGGGGCAACGCAGCCCTGCTGAGCGGACTGGAGCGGAGACAGTGGGCCAGGGGTCTGCGGCAACTTTCGGAGGCGGAGCGGAGCTGCATGTAGTGGGATCCCGCGTTACTCTCTCTGACTGCAGTCTGTCTAAAACCTGTCATACTCCTCTGACCTGCAGTCTGTCTAAAACCTGTCATACTCTCTCTGACCTGCAGTCTGTCTAAAACCTGTCATACTCTCTCGACCTGCAGTCTGTCTAAACCTGTCATACTCTCTCTGACCTGCAATCTGCTTAAATCTTTCAAACTCTCTTCTTTCAGACCTGCAGATGGTCCAGCAGTCTAAATCTTTTTAAATTCTTTCAGACCTGCAGATGGTCCAGCAGTCTCCCCGGCGTGGCCACCAGGATGTTGACTCCGTTGGCGAGCTTCTGGGCCTCGGCTGAGCGGTTGCTTCCTCCCATGATGAGGCCGTAGGTGTGGACGTGGTGGTCATCAGCTCCTTCATCACGCCGTACGTCTGCATGGCCAGCTCTCGAGTCGGAGCCAGGATCACCACCCCGGTGCCTGAGGAGGACAGCGAGGACAAGTCACACGGAGAAGAACAAGATGAGTTCATACAAACACTTATCAAAGCTTGTGCTGCAGCCAAAGTCAGAGAACATATGAAGAATAATAACTAAACAATACTTTAGATTTATAACCTGTTAAGGTAAAAGAGAAAAAAAAAAGAGAGAGAAATGTAAAAACTGACCGTTCCTGGCATAAACTTGAGTTTGTAGATGAGTTCGATGGAGGGGATGAGGAAGGCCAGGGTCTTTCCACTTCCTGTCCGAGCGGCAGCCAGCACGTCTCTGCACAGGACAGAGGTCAGAGGTCACACGTGGCACTCACACTTGGGTTTAACCAGACAGGAGCACACACTCACCTCCCCTCCAGCAGAGGCCGGATGGTTTTGTGCTGGATCTCCGTCATGTGCTCAAAGCCCATCTCTTTGACTGCTTTCAGAGTGTTCTCACTGACCAGGTCTGACAGAGACGAGAAGGACGTGTCCTCAAACGCTCCTGACACACAATCAGTACATAAATACATCTGTGAACACTAACACATACAGTGTCCTCAAACGCTCCTGACACACAATCAGTAACATAACATAACATCTGTGGACACTTACCCCGGGCTCACACTGCATCCAGTCCAACTCCGGTGCAGCCACCGAAGTCTTTACTTAACTTGAAAAGTCCGAGAGTGACTCACACGGCTACAGTCCGGTGTCTCCGGGACAGCCAATCCGGCGCTCCGAATCCGTTTCGTTTGTTTCAAATTTTGGCCGGACGCCGGAGCGCACCGGAGTCCTTTTTGATGAAGTTGTGAAAATCCGGTAGTTTTTAAAATAAAATCATTACGTTACCACTAATACGACATTTACACAATTATGTAACACATAGAATGTAAATAAACCTCCAGTACTTACCCAATGTGCGGCGAAAAATCCAACAGAAAATCAACTGACGTGAAACAAGCCCAAAACTCGGCGCATGTGTTATTTGTTTACATATACATGTGCCAGCGAAAGAGAGAAAAAAAGGTGCTCAGCGATCGCGTATTCTCCCACGTTGAGCTGAACCTCCGTGAGTTCGGGGTCTCGCGAGGTCGGCGGCAGAGCCTGTGGCTGCAGCAGGACTGCAAACCACCGGAGCTAATGTGAGTCACCCACCGTAGCTAGACCGGTCCGGTGGATGCACCGGAGTTGGACTGGAGGCAGTGTGAGCCCGGGGTAACACCGTGCTCACATTGCCTCCAGTCCAACTCCAGATCTGGATATGTCTGGGTCTGGTGGTCACTCACACTAAGACCAGTATGCATGTGTATGTACGGACTCTGCTGGCCTCACGAGACCACCAGTTCTCGGGGGTTCACACTCAACTTGGTAGTTTATGCGATCACTGACACATGTTTATGTAAACTAAGAACACTTTCTTCAAGCTTTGGGTTTTTCACGTCAGTTATTTTTTGTTTGATTTTTCACCGCATAATGGACAAACACGGGACATGTATTTACATCTTGTGTGTTATATAGTCGTGTATTTGTCGCGTATTTTACGTATTTGTTTTTGTAGTAAAATCTGGTGATTTTCAAAAAAAAATCAGTTTCCTGTTTGTCATGTCTTGTTTTCACAACTTCACCAAAAAGGGCTCTGGAGTGGTCTGGCACAGAAACGGAAAAGATCTGGGCGACCAGAGAAGAGCCGCGCGGTTGCCGGACCAGACGGGTTGCTGTGAGAGCCTCTCATTACTTTTCAAGAAACAGAAAGCCTCCGTACACCGTACTGAAGTACAGACTGATGCAGTGTGAGTCTGGTGTTACACCTACATCACAAGTGTCCTCAAACGCTCCTGTTACAGACAGTACTCCTCAGTCAATAGCAGTAGAAGACTGTGTAGAGTGTGAATGTCCCTGCAGTTCCTCTGATGGACAGACCACATGAGTCCGCCTCAGATCACCACATGGTTTCTGTCTGCCTTTACTGACACCCACTGCACCATGGGAGAGCTCAGAGGGCAACACTAAAAGGCAGTTTCACATGTACATTCTAATCCTACACAAGCCAAGAGAGATGTTCGAGTTGGTCACTGTCCAGAGTGTTCCCCGCCTAAGGCCCAAAGTCAATGGGATACGCTCAGTCAACGGGAACAAGCAGTAGAAACAGAATGAATGAAGTAGAGCTGTAGTTCTTTAGTCGATTAATCGGTTGATGGGACATGTGTCTGTAGTCGACCAAGAATTTCTTTGGTCGACTACAAGCCCTAGAATGAAGCCCCAGAGAACATCCAGAAAAGAAAGCAGCTGATTTGTGGAAAAAAAAAAACAATTGATCCCCACATATTGAAGAGCATTGCAGCCAAATATCTCACTATCACCCTACTTCAAACACCCACTGGAGGAGACATACTTCATTGTACAGTAACACTCTTTACTCATTTAAAATGATAAACATTTAAATTGTGGAGATTAATCACTGACCTGAAGTATTGGCAAGACATTTGTCACATTTATACTTGGATACAACTCCACAGATGAATGTAAATGTAATAATCCAGTTTGTACCTGTGAGTCCTGATGGAAGCTCCGGCTGCTCGTCCTCTTCCTCTGTGCCTCCTCAGTCTGTGGACCTCCTCAGCTTTGACCTTCTCTACCTCCTCCTCCTCTTCATCATCATCTTCATCAGACTGTTTGGTCTTCTTCTCAACTGGAACAAAAACACAACCAGAACAAAATGACTCAGTTGACTCTACTCAAGACACCAAGACAGAAGCAGAAGGAATAAACACAGTAATGTAGTTTACGCTGATAACACACCGACTGGTTGACCCTATTGGGACTTTAAGGACTGTCTGTTATTGGCCACAATCTGATCACTATCACTTCTACAACAGTCAGAGTAGGGCTGGGCGATGCGGCAAAAAATGTATGTCAGTTTTCTTGGAGCCAGATCACAATTTCGATTTCATCACGACTCTTGTAAAGACTGTTTATTTACCTATCGTCTTAGAGGTAAATACAGTTCACTATCAACAGTTAAATCCAGCTGTCAAAATCAGATAAGTGTTGCCAGATTTTCAGAGAGAAATAAGAAACCTCAGCCCTTCAATTAAAAGTTAATAAAATAATCGATTATTAGAACATTGTGTGATGCTGTAAAACAAGTGTTAGGGATTTTTTCTTACATTAATAATGACTTTTAGACATGAAAACATGCTAAAAATCCATATCAGTCATATATTTTGATATAGTTTAATAAATCAAACTTGAAAATGTTAAGCTACATCCTTTTATGACTCAAAAGCGCAATCCAAAAGGAATTCAAAAAAAGAAACCCAATGTCGCAATGAAAACTTGGATTTGGCCGCTCTGAGACTAATAGGTTGGAAAAAATGGTCTATATTTGGAAAAGCAAATAAGAAAAAGCAAATCCCGATTTGACGATTTCATCAAAAATCAGATTGTCACAGGGATGAGCTCACGTCACGATGGATTTTAATCACAATATTGCACAGCCTTAAGCCAGAGTTCCTTATACATATAGTAAAGAACTGCACAGTTCAGAAGAAACATGAATGAAAAAACTACTCCGTCTAGTTTGACTTTCTTTCCTCTTTTTTGAATCCGAGTCAATATAAGACCTATTTCAATCAACTACACTATGTTTCTACCCTAAAAAAAACAAAAACAAAACAAACAAAAAAACCTTTTAAAAATTGATAATTACAGCACATAAGAAACAGGAATTCCTCCACTAGCATTTGTTCTCTTGAGTGGGAACGTACGATCAGTTCAAGTTGTGTTATAAAGTGACATTTTACATGCTTCTTCTCAACCATGGGGTATTCCATGAAAGTGGCTTAACAAGTCTCGGCTTATCCTAAAATCCTGAGCTGAAACTAGCTTCATCTCCAACTTAAGCCTCAAGTGGTTCCATGAACAAAATAAGCCTGGGTCTGAACAACGATAATTCAAGCTTGAAAATTAATCTGAGCTGTGAGCGCGCTCCCGCTGAATGTGACGAGACCAGATCAATGGAGCGACGACATCACTGAGAATGAGAGAGAAAAACACACCTTCTATAACAAAATTTAAGACTTTTTAAGACCTTTTTAAGACCTTGCATAGCAAAATTAAGACCACGTGCACGTTTAAAAACATTATTTTGTGACAAAAAATAAATATCTAATAAATAAAAATATAATACAACTATATTATTTTTTGTTTTGTCATATACACACTATTTATTGGCTCACAAAATTACATACATTTCAACAACTATCTACAAATAATATTTGTAGATAGTTGTTCCTATTTGATGCAGTTCACCTGTCACATGATCACAGACAGGTTCTGCACCTGTCTCTTTCACTGCGCTCATCTGCAGTGGCCAGCTTTATGTGACCAGACGTCCCGAAATTCACGCATGTGTCCCGAATCCCGACCCACGTGTCCCGAAACTCATCAAGCCCCGACACCTCGCAGATTCTGTGCTGCTGTCATTAAGTCAGGCTAACAACTTGAAGCTAACGCGGAAATAAGTGAAACGTTTTTTGTGCACGCGGCGATTTAAAAACTGATATTTTCACCACATGTGCACGAACTATCGCACAACTTGTATAAATAAAGATAATTTACGGAATGCACGCAGTGAATCATACGGCACGTTACGCACAGCATCTGCAGCGCTAGCAATGGTAAAGTCAAGAAATTTTCAGCCCGAATTAAAGCGCTGTGAGCTTACCTTAAAACTCACTCGCTCAGTGAAACATGCTTTTCCTTTGGCCAAGTTGAACAGTTCTTGTTTAGTCCCAAAGTTGTGAGGCGATTCGTGCTAAGCTAACTGTGAGCTCAGGCGCTCTGCTCCACGCACCTCTGTATGCGCTGTCGCTCCATCTGACTCTCGTTTACATGCCGGGCATCACAGCAAATACAACTTCTCCGACACAAACACACACATTCTTCATTTAACTTTGATCAGTCTGCTCCAAATACAAGGTCTTAAAACTTCAAATTTAAGACCTAAACACCTAATTTGGACAAATGTAAGACTTTTTAAGACCTTAAATTTCCCTTTTCAAATTTAAGACTTTTTAAGACTCCGCGGGAGCCCTGTTATTTTACATGATCTGACTGAAACACGAGAGGAGCCAAAGTGCAAACGGACTACAGTTTGATTTGCATCGCAAAAGTTTTCAGTTTATAGAGGTTTATTCTGATGCGAGGAGCGAGAGGCAGCCCCTCCCCTCCTGTTCACAGTTTACTGCAGAGATCCAGAGGATTTATCATCGTATTTGTGAGTAGTAGGCTCATCATTTTCTAATGCAATGCAGTTTTCCACACCGCATGTGAACTAGTCAGGCTGCGTAAAGTTGTCACAAAGCTGTCACGTAACTCTTCACAACCGATGCTGATGTGCATCGTTGAGTCATTACTAATACAAATGATTGCCTAAAACGGTCCTTAAAAGTACACTGACTCTGTAAAAGATTTGGTCCATTTTTACTCCAAAGCCTGTATGTTTTCTAACAAAAGATTCCCACAGATGTGCCCCGATGATATTCAGTCCTGTATGTCTTCTGTATATTCTAATCTAGAAATCTGGGAGTCATGAGCTCGACAGTTAACTAGAGCATCTTTGTCCTCAGACCCACCATGTTCTGACTTTATTTTCCTGCTTACATGGTTTTGTATTCAGACTCAGACTGTACCTGGAGCTTCTTCTGGTGCGGTTTCTCCCAGCTTCCTCTTCTTTTTCTTCTTCTTCTTCACTGTGGGAGTTTGTGCAGCAGCAGCAGCAGCAGCAGTAGGAGTGCTCTCCTCTGTCTGCGCCGATGCTTTGCTCTTGGGTTTGACTTTTGTTTCTGTCTCTTCACATGCTTCTATCTCCACTCCATTTACTGATGTGGGAAAAGGATAATAAAACATTAGGAGAGACATGTTTCAGAACTTCTACAAATGCCCTCTGGAGTATAGTGTGGCTATAACTGACTAATGATCCTCCCTATTGATCAATTCATCATTAAGGAGAGAATGGCCAAACTAAGCTCACAAAACTGATCAAATAGTCAGTAGTTAAGTAGTCTTTATTTATATTATATAAATTAAACAATTAGCCATCTTGGAAGCTTTTTATCCTTGCTGAAATCACGCAGAATAACAAAGCTGAAGTTACAGGCTCAGAGACAGAGGTTCAACTCCAGCAGTACAAATCAGTCCGGAGCATGTTGCTGTTGTGTCTTTGGGCAAGTCACTTCACTCAATAATATGCAAGAAATGCAAGGTGTGAGTTATCTGATGACAACAACACATTACTAACAGTATTATCCATAGATCTAAACATACATTTGAGTTATCTACGATTTTACTACATAAACATCGCTAAAGCTTTCTGAAGACTTGCTAATGAGTTCATAAGTTACCCAAAGTGTTCAAATATTCTTATTTGTTTACATAGTCTTATGATTGTTTATACATTAAATTGTGACATTAACATAAAGGTATTTAAAATATTAAAACACGTTAAAGCAGAGCTAAAGCTAACGTGGCTAGCTGTCCTGGTTCTCCTCCTCCCGGACAAACACACTCTTCTCCCCGGACACACTCTCTCACGTACCCGGCTCTGGCTCCTCGTCCTGGGTCTTCAGTTTCTGTTTCCTCTCCTTGTTCTTCTCGTTTCTTTTCTGTATTTTCTTTCGGAGCAGTTTCATCTGTAGGTCCGCCATGGCTCCAGCAGCAGCAGAAACACACGTGTGTTTGGGCGGAAGTGCTCGGTCAGGACCCAGAGAGACAGCTGGCCCTGCGCTGCCTGAACAAAAATCAGCTGTGAAGCGAAAACGCTGTACCCTATATATATATATATATATATATTATATATATATATATATTATATATATATATATATATATATATTATATATATATATATATATATATAGTTTTGGCTCAAATGTGTGAAATGAAAATGTGTTGAGCAACAAACACTTTTTTCTAGGATCTGTGGATCCCTTAAAATGAAATTATCTAGAATGTTTCAAGAAATTAAAACATATGATCAATGCTCCAATCTTTCAACTGTCATCTTGCCAATTAATGAATTATTTATTAATGTGTTTATTTAAAAACAAGGCAGTTTACAAGAAAACATGTTCTATACCAGATTTAGCTAGAAAGCACATTTTAAAGCAAAATATAATTTTTAAAGGTACATTGTGCACTTTTTGTCCAAAAATGAAGAAATGCGAGTTTTTGTCATGTATTTCTTTATTGCACTAGAAAACTAATACAAATCTGTATTTTTTTACTTTGAGTGGACTTGCATGGTCACAAAATGGACTATTTGACCTGGAGGAGCCTGCTCATTTTATTTCTGTAGAAAAACAGTTCCTTTAGCTGATTTTTTTCATATAATGGCAAAAATGTATTTAGACCCATGAGACCCTAAAGTATGGTTTAACCTTTTAATTTTTGTAAATTGTGTAGTTGACTTTTCACCTCCAGAAGGTTCCACAGTGCACCTTTAGGAACATTTTACCAATGTACACTGGCAAATTTATTTTCCTAATTTAAGCTGACTCTTGTGTTGTCAGTTGGAATTAGTGAAAATACTAAACAGTATTTAAGCAAGTAAGTCTTATCTGGTTAAAAAGAATCAAATTCAGATGAAAATTACAAATTCAGGTCATAAGAAGCAGGACTAGACAGATTGTAAAGTGTATTTTTGCAGCTTTGTAATATTTAGATTTAGTTCCACCAAGAGTCAGGACTAGTCTGGTTTGGAATCTGGCCCTGGAGCTTCTGTTCTAAACCATCTGAACTCAATCTACTCATTTTGATCTGGTCTGTTTGTCAGTCCATCTCCACCTCTAGTTCAACAGAACAAACACAACAACAAAGGTCAAAGGTCAGAGCTAGTTTCATTGTTCTTAGTTCTTTAGTCTGGTCACTGTGGAGCTTCTCATTGTTCCTCTGGAGAACTTCATCATCAGAGGAGCTTGGGCTTTCTTCCCTAAACAAAGGAAACAAAGTGAAGAACATCAGAAGCTTTTCTCACTTGTGTTTGGAGCTTCCTCTGATCACAGCTCACAGTCACAGACACTTTCTAAACACACTTTATTTACAGATAAAGACTTACACAAGAGTCGTCTGCTCTTCTTCTTCTTCTTCTTTCGGACGACTGACTTGAGACACTGTGGACTTGACTTGGACTTGACTTGGACTTGGAGCTCTGGGACTTGAAACGACTTGATGCTTCTCCTAAAAAACAAAAAGTTAAATTTTACTATACATGAACAAACTGGAACATGTCTCTCTTCACTTCTGCATTTGGGACCAGAAATGTAATTAAAATGGGAGTTTATAAAATATAAATTAATGAAATGTAAATTAAAAGCAAATGACTTGGACTTTACTTAGACTTGTGGAACACTTACTTGGGACTTGACTTGACTTGTCTCTCTTGACTTGGACTTGTCTCTTTGACTTGGACTTGTCTCTGTTGACTTGGACTTGTCTCTCTGACTTGGACTTGTCTCTCTGACTTGGACTGTCTCTCTTTGACTTGGACTTGTCTCTGTGACTTGGACTTGTCTCTCTTTGACTTGGACTTGTCTCTCTTGACTTGGACTTGTCTCTCTGACTACTGTCTCTTTGACTTGACTTGTCTCTGTGACTTGGACTTGTCTCTCTTTGACTTGGACTTGGTCTCTGTGACTTGGACTTGTCTCTCTGACTTGGATTGTCTCTCTTTGACTTGGACTTGTCTCTCTTTGACTTGAACTTGTCTTTCTTTGACTTGGACTTGTCTCTCTTTGACTTGGATTTGTCTCTCTTTGACTTGGACTTGTCTCTCTTTGACTTGGACTTGTCTCTCTTTGACTTGGACTTGTCTCTCTTTGACTTGGACTTGTCTCTCTTTGGCTTGGACTTGTCTCTCTTTGACTTGGACTTGTCTCTCTTTGACTTGGACTTGTCTCTCTGTGACTTGGACTTGTCTCTCTTTGACTCGGACTTGTCTCTCTTTGACTTGGACTTGCCTCTTTGACTTGACTTGTCTCTTTGACTTAGACTTGTCTCTCTTTGACTTGACTTGTCTCTCCTGACTTGGACTTGTCTCTCTTTGACTTGGACTTGTCTCTTTGACTTGGACTTGTCTCTCTTGACTTGGACTTGTCTCTTGACTTGGACTTGTCTCTCTGTGACTTGGACTTGTCTCTCTTTGACTTGGACTTGTCTCTTTGACTTGGACTTGTCTCTCTGACTTGGACTTGTCTCTTTGACTTGGACTTGTCTCTCTGTGACTTGGACTTGTCTCTCTTTGACTTGGACTTGTCTCTCTTTTGACTTGGACTTGTCTCTCTTGAACATGGACACATTTCTTCTGTCACAGACACTGAAACTTTCCTGAAAACAACAAAAGGAGAGTTTAGGAGCAGTGCTTGTCGTTCACTCACATTTTAGATTCTCTTGTTTGGAGGAGAAAAGAAGTTTAGGACGACCGTGGAAGACGTCCCTCTCAAACACAACTTTGACAAAACCAGGTGTTTATTTGGACATTTAGACTGGTGTGAAGGAGTCTGTCTTTACTTTCTGCTCTTGATCTGACACTTTACTACAACACAACAGTTTACAATACTGGTGTAGTGTGTAGTGTGGCGCCCTCTGGTGGTGGACGACGTCATGGACAGCTCCTCTGTGTGGAAACAACCTGAGAGAGAAAATACAGCTTTTATCTCACATTTAGGACTTGTAAATGTCTCTAAAGAACATGTCTCACCTTTGACTGTAGAATCTAAACTTACACTGCTGTTGTTCTCCAGTAGAAGTCAGTCTGATACAATACAAATCTAAACTTACACTGCTGTTGTTCTCCAGTAGAAGTCAGTCTGATACATACAAATCTAAACTTACACTGCTGTTGTTCTCCAGTAGAAGTCAGTCTGATACAATACAAATCTAACTTACACTGCTGTTGTCTCCAGTAGAAGTCAGTCTGATACAATACAATCTAAACTTACACTGCTGTTGTTCTCCAGTAGAAGTCAGTCTGATACAATACAAATCTAAACTTACACTGCTGTTGTTCTCCAGTAGAAGTCAGTCTGATACAATACAAATCTAAACTTACACTGTTTGTCCTCCAGTAGAAGTCAGTCTGATACAATACAAATCTAAACTTACACTGCTGTTGTTCTCCAGTAGAAGTCAGTCTGATACAATACAAATCTAAACTTACACTGCTGTTGTTCCTCCAGTAGAAGTCAGTCTGATACAATACAAATCTAAACTTACACTGCTGTTGTTCTCCAGTAGAAGTCAGTCTGATACAATACAAATCTAAACTTACACTGCTGTTGTTCTCCAGTAGAAGTCAGGCTGATACAATACAAATCTAAACTTACACTGCTGTTGTTCTCCAGTAGAAGTCAGTCTGATGGAAATAAGATTGTAAAGAATGAAACACAAGAGAAACAGAGACACAGGGAGTGTTCCACCAGGTCTGAGCCAGTCAACAAACCCACATCTCCTTCACATTTTAGAATAAAAAAACAAAACAAAAAATTACAAATGATGGAACAAAAGTCCAGCCTCCACAGAGACGATTCACATGAGAAAAGAAAACATGACATACTTCATTTTGAGTCCAAACACGTCCCATTCAAACAGAGTATTTAAAGGTTGTATGGAGGATTTTTCAAATCCAACAGCTTCTTGCTGTTTTTTAAATGATGTACTGTACATGTGTTTCCTCCCAGGGCCACGCCCTTCACTGCTGCTGGGCCAATGAGTTACTTAGAAACACTGAGGGTTTGCTTGACAGGTTCATAAGCCAATAGATAACAAGGTACCTCGGTATCTATTGGTCAGCGTTTTACTGGATTTATCATGTCCACAGATTATATATTTTTATAATTCTTTTTTTGTTTAGCATAAGTACAAGGCTGTTACAAATCTATGCAACTGTTTTTGACCAAGACTGACAACAAACTATTTTTGAAAATCCTGCATACAACCTTTAAGTAGTTTATTGAATATCTGTACTTTACTTGAGTATTCAAAAATCGAGCCACTCTGTGTTTCCTGTCGTCAGTCATTTCTAACATTTCTGAATCTATCTCATGATACAAGTCAGAAGAATGATTATTTCACTATAAAGCCATCTCACTGTCAAAGACTCTACACATCAACATTGTGATTGTACTTGGGACTTTTTACAATGATGTACTTTTGACTCGTGTAACTCTGCTTTGTGGTGATGTTCAGTACTTTTACCACCTCTGCACAGTTTAGAATAAATAAACAAAAATACAAAGACATGATGAGCCTCCACAGAGACGGTTCACATGAGGAAAGAAAACATGAGTCCAAATCCATCCCATTCAAACAGAGACACAGGGAGTGTCCACCGACTGTCCCGTCAGAGGACAAACCCACGTCTCCTTCACATTTTACAACTCATTCAATTCAAGAACCCTTA